>BRDA01013324.1:138210-165307 GCA_036984385.1 Crenuchus spilurus | reverse complement strand
AAAATATTAGATGTTGGCACCTCCTCATCATTGCATTCAGTTTTTATTCACAATTTGTTTAGTGTCCCAACTTTTTTGGAATCCGGTTTGTATTAATTATCACATATTTAATACATTTATTAATTAAATCTCTGTTATTGTCTTTCTTTGAAAGTGCTAGAGTATTTCTTCATGCAGCTATCTGTAGGATGAGCAGTGAGGTCAGATGAGCTGCTCTTAGATCTGCACTTAGTGACAGTGTGGCTGTGGTGAGTGTGTTCAGCAGGTGTGTTCTGATGTGATGTGTTAACTGTGTTGTTGGTGTTTCCTCTGTTCTGCCTCTATGTTGCAGAGTGGCTTCACTCCGCTGCACATTGCAGCTCATTATGGAAACGTGAATGTAGCGACGCTGCTGCTAAACCGAGGGGCTGCTGTGGATTTCACTGCGAGGGTGTGTTTCACAACAGCACAGACTCTCAAATGTCAGACAGACTCAAGACTCAGGCCTGCTCAGCACAAAACACTGCTTTTAGCCTGCACATACATCAGCATATTCAGACTTGTTTTGTCTCCTGATCAGTCTCTCTCTCTCTCTCTCTCTCTCTCTCTCTCTCTCTCTCTCTCTCTCTCTCTCTCTCTCTCTCTCTCTCTCTCTCTCTCTCCCTTTCTTGGCCTCCATTTCTCTTTCTCCCTCTCCCTTTCTGTCTCTCTCTCTTATCCTCCCTTTCTCTTTCCCCCTTTCTCTCTCATCCTCCGTTTCTCTTTCTCTCTCTCTCACTCTGCCTCAGTCTCTCTCTCTTTTTCTCTGTCTTCCTCTCTTTCCTTCTCCCTCTTTCTTTCACTCTGTCTCTCTGTCTAACATTACCTTTCTTTCTCTCACTCTTTCTATTTCTCTTTCTCTCCCCAGTCTCTTTTTATCTCTTTCTAATGATTTTACTCACTCTCACTCTCTCTCACACTCTCTCAGTCTCTCTTTCTCTCTCTCTCACTCACACTCTGTCTTTCTGTCTCTTTCTGTGTTCATAAATCTGCATTTCAAATCTAATGTTTATACTTTGTCTAAATTTGGAGTTGAACCTCATCTGAAGCAAGGACTAAACTTACTGTTCTGTTAAGGTCACACAAATCTGTTTAAAGTTTATCTTTTGACTTTAATTTGATTCTGTTGTAATTGTCAGCTGTTTTGCGTAGCTTTAAGTTTGATTTGTATATGTGTTTTAGAATGGAATCACACCATTACATGTGGCATCTAAGAGGGGTAATACCAACATGGTCCGTCTGCTGCTGGACAGAGGGGCACAGATTGATGCCAAGACAAGGGTGAGTTATGTCATCTGGGCAGTGTTTAACCCTTGAAATTGTGATGTCTTTATTTTACTGCATAGTCCAGTGTTTTTCAGCCAGTGTGTCACAAAAGCAACTCTTTATAAATTGATGTAAAAATAATTGATTAAATTAGATTTATTGTCATTTCAGCTGTATACAAGTATATAATGAATTAAACAAGGTTCCTTCAGGACCACAACAGAAATGCAAATATTACTTTATAATAAATACAAAAGCCTTACAGCAATACGACACAGTATGACGAACATGACCAAGGAAGGCACGGCAGTCTAGCAGTGACCAGTACAGAATGTAGTGATCAGGACTTCAGTATAGACAGGTATAGACATCTAGCAAAGCATTTGTGCTGTTTTTTTTTAGTAGTGGATGTATATAGTATTTGTTAAAATGTTCAAGTCTTCCAGGAGCAGACATTTGTTTCTAAAATCTTCTATACAGTAATAATACAGTAATTCTATACAGTATTAATGCTTGAGAACAGTATTTCTGCCAGCCAACATTTATTGGAAATATGTAGAAGCAATGGAGAGAGACCCTAGTGATCTTCTCAGCTGTCCTCGCGATCTGCTGCAGGGTCTTACTGTCTGAGATTTCCCAACCAGAAAATTATGCAATTGTCCAAAATACTATAATAATAATAATAATAATAATAATAATAATAATCATTCATTTAATTTATAACGCACTTTACATTTAAAATAAATCTCAAAGTGCTACACAATAAAAACAGTAAAAGCAGAATTAAAAAGTGAGGTTAAAATAGCTGTGTCAATAAATTATTTAGAATCATACGATCTGCTAAAAAGAAAAGTTTTTAGTCCTCTTTTAAAACACTCGATTGTCTGTGGTGACCTCAGATGGTCAGGGAGGGCATTCCACAGGCGAGGGGCAACAGTTCAGAAGGCTCGGTCACCCATGGTGCTGAGCTTTGTCCTGGGTAGGTGGAGGCGATTTGAGTTTTTAGAGCGGAGGGAACGTGACGAGGTCTGAGGGGTGAGTAGCTCTTTCAAGTGGGGGGGCACTTCCATATATGCACTGATAGATAAGAAGGGAGATTTTGTATTCAATGCGAGCAGATATGGGAAGCCAATGAAGGGAAGAGAGAATGGGGGTAATGTGTTCATACTTCCGTACTCTCATCAGGATCCTAGCAGCACTGTTTTGAATATATTGTAATCTTTGTAGATTTTTGCCTGAAATTCCAATCAGCAGCACATTACAGTAATCCATTCTTGAGGAAACAAAAGCATGGACTAGCTCTCAGTAGTCCCTCTGTAGAACATGGCAAGGATGAGGACTAGGGGATGAGCTTTCCTCAGCTTCCACAGGAAGTCAAGGTGTTACTGGCATTTATTACAAAACTGGTTTTGAGATTCCAGGTGATGTCCTCTGAGCATCTTCGCTGATGAGTGTCTGATGTTGAGCAGCGAGTGCTCACTCTGTACTCTGCTAAAGTCGTCAGAGATGTTGATTTAACATGAGTCTGTTAGTCACTGCACCTCCTCTATGTATTTGCATCTCATCATCGCTGCTGACGAGTCCAACCACGATTGTGTCCTCAGCAAACTTTATGATGTGATTCGAGCTGTGTATTGCTGCGCAGTCATGAGTCAGCACAGTGAACAGCAGAGGACTGAGAACAGCCTTTGCAGGTGCAGCTTCCCTATCAGCTGCTGTGGAATGACGGTGTAGAATGAAGTGCTATTGTTATGACGTAAGTGTCCTTTTTTTTCTAAGTGGGCGAGGGCCTGATGTAGGGTGGTGGCGGTAACATCGGTCAGGTGAGGGGGTGGGCACTTTGCATATTGATGTGCCTCATCACAAGACTCTTCATGATAATGCCAGTGTGATGGGATGGTAATAATTGAGGCAGGATAAGTACTTTGGCAAAGTGACAATGGTAGTGACTTTGAAGTGTGTTGGGATGTTGGTGCTGCTCAATAAAATGTTGAAGTTGTCTGTGAGAACATCCACCAGCTGGCCTGCGTGTGCACTCAGCCATGAGCGATGTCTGGACCAGCAGCGCTTCTGTGGGTTGACTCTGTGCTGAGTCTTCCTCACATCAGCTGCAGTCAGACACAGCACCTGCTTGTTTGGGGGAGGAGTTGGTCTTTCTTGCCACCTCATTATTTTGTGTACAAAATGTGCATAAAATTAGTTTAGTGCATCTGGGACGGAGGCAATAGTGTCACAAGCTGGCGATGTTTTGTAGTTGGTGATGACCTGGATGCCGTGCCACATGCCCCGCATGTTACTGGTGTCATGGAAATGCCGATGGATTTTCTGAGCATGAGTGTGCTTGAGCTCTCTGATAGCTCGTGACACATTCACCCTTGCTGTTCTCAGGGCTGCCCTGTCACCGGTTACGAAGGCTGAGTCACAGTTTCTGAGCAGAGCTTTCACCTCAGCTGTCATCCACAGCTTCTGGTTGACGTGTGTGGTGATGGTCTCCGAGACTGAAACGTTGTCCATGCTTTTGCTGATGTAGCCACTCTCTGACTCCATGAACTCTTCTAAGTTGATAGAGTCGCTGGTTGCTGCTGGGTGCATATTCCATTCACTTTAACTCTCGAAGAGCAGAGATGTCTCCCGGTGGTCAGGTTTCAGAACCAGTTTGTGGCATCTAACAAGTGGTCAGTGCTGGGATTAGCATATCAGAATAGTGGTCTGAGTATTCGAGGCAGAGTGTCGGTCTCTGTCCAGTATGTGCAAGAGATGTTTGTGTAAACAAGATCCAAAACATTTTCCCCTCTCAAGTCTTGTGCTTATGGAATTTATGGAGGACTGTCTTTCATGATTGAAATCATCAACCACAATAAACAGTTCATTTGGGCTGTTTTACATTCACTGATAGTCCAATACAGTGCCTCTCTCTTTTAGAGAACAAGTATATTAGTTAATTCTTGCAGTTGATGAAAACGTCTACTTTTAAAAATCACAAACTCCATCAGGTGGAATGGTGGCATCATGCACACCTCTGTGAAGCTGTGATTGTGCATAGACAACAATGCACTCTCAGTAGCTCTAGTCAGAAATACAACAGTTCATAGTTCAGTGAGCAGATGTTGGATAGTTGGATAGCGTTTAGCTTGTTTCCTCATGCAATGCTTTCAGTGTCCCTTCAGCAAGCCCAGCTGATTATAGTCATGTTGCTTTTTGTCTCATTTATACATCATGTTCTAGTTGTATCCACAAATAGCAAGTGAAACCGATGCTGTGTTCCTACACTCATTCTACCCCTCACCCCAGATCTGGGTTCTGCTACTCCAGTGCTGGAGAGTCACTATCCAGTACAGTTAGGTAATTTCTTTGTTCAGTCACACCTGCTTAAACTGGTAATGAACTATTGTGTTGAATCAGGTGCATCTGAGCAGAGAAATCACCAAACTGTGCTGGCCAGCAACTCTCCAGCTGTTCCAGGTCATAGAAGAATGCGGCTCTGTGTGTGCTGTGGAATTATATTCTTGTTAAAAATATTCAAAAGAAGAATGGGGAAAAACTGATACATACAAGTCCTCACATCACAAGTTCACCTTTGCAAGCACATAGATACACAGAGCATTTAGAGAGTCACTCATATGATTGGTAGTTCTACGCAGTGGATTTGAGAGATTTTAAATAAAATAATAACTGCAGGTTTACTACATATTGAGTGAGTTGTTGTCAAACTGGTTAGTGCAGATAAGTCCCTTCACTTTAAAGGAATACTCTAGCATTTTCAATCTAACCTCTGTCTGCTGTATATATAGCATAAAGTCATTTATAATCAACAATATAACAGAATATAAAAAAATGTTGACTCAAATCCCATTGACAATACAAGTTTTTGGGCGGATGCTGAAATCCATTAGTTAATTCAGTGTTAATCTCATCAGTAACGTCCCTGATGAAAATTAATTTTAACTATTAATTTCATCAACAGAAATGACAAGAAAATCCAGTCAATATTAGTATGTTTTTGGACATTTTGTGAGGAACTGTTCTCTCTGACTTCAGAAGGTTCAGTGTCAGACACTCAAACAACATCTGAGTACATGAGCTGTGTCAAAACCCGTAATGTTAACAGTAACTACCTGGTAGACCACAAAGACCCTCAAGAAAGGAAAGACCAGGTTACAGTTGGCTAAAAGGTAGGAAAAGCCTTAGTAAAAACTTATTGGATAGATGGGATTTATGGACAGAGGGGATACCACAGTGATTGGAAAAAGTCAACGACTCTTGATTTAAAGCCCAATTCATCTGTAAAACCTGGTGGCATAAGCATCTTCAGAGTCATTATACAGCTCTTCACCTTTCAGCAGGAGATACTGCTAAAGCAAGTGCAAATATGTTCAGTGCCAAAAAGGGAATATTATTGGCTGGAAGGTCATTTCAGGATGAAAATGAAGGTAAAAAGTTTAAAGCAGAAACTGCATTGAATACTGCATTCCAGAACATCATCACTGAGGATTTTCAGTCTGTATGGTGAAGTGTGGTGATGATGTCTGTTGCAAACTTCAGTGGTAGCTATTGATTTGCATGCACATTCCAAACATTATTAGATATTATTTTAGTTATTTTTAAGAACTTATTTTTAAGGAGTCAAACATGAGTAGCTCAGTATACATGTAAATGCTATCAATTGAAAAGTGACTTGCTTAACTTTAATGTCTTTTTTTTCCCTGGTGTCATGCACTGAAGTACACAACCATAAGCAGAAATATTAAATGTATACAACAAAATACTTACTGGCTGTGTTATAAATGAGTAGTCAGTACTGCTCTGCTGTGCAAGTGAGGATACTTTATCATTGCTGGCTAGAACAGAACAAAGTGATGAAGTAATGATGAGAAGTCAATAAATTGCTTGCAGATGGGGGGATGATCATAGCATAAAGTATCTGGATTTCTTTGATTAGAAGGGATACAGTTTAACAGCAAGCCTGACTTCACATGGTAAAACATTTAAGCAACTTGGGTTTGTTAATGTAAAGTCTTACTTGAAACTAGTTTGAAACTCAGATACAACACTTACTGAACATACATCTGAACATACAAATTTCATTAAATGGCCAGTCAAAATGCTTTTTATGTATTTATGTATTCACTTCAGAAAACATTATTTCAAAACTTTTATTGCATTTAAAAGATGCAAACTGATATTATTTGGCAACAATGTTGCATATGTACCTTTTACCTATACCTATTAACTAGCCATCTAACATGCAAATGCTACATTGGCAACTGTTTTAATAACTGTGTGTTCTAATGTTATTTGGTTTTGTTAGCATGTTTTAAGTAATCTTTTTTTTCCTTTGACCTTAACTGGTTTAGCTATCAGCTAGCTAGCTAAATGTATTGCTAATGTAACACAACAGCTGGAATACGTAACGTATGCTAACATTTCTTTTGCTTTGTTAGCTTGCTTTTTGTAATTAAGGTTGCTAGGTTATGTTCTTCTTTCTTGAAATAAAAATGATGCTAATAAAGGCTAAATAACACTTTGTAGGTTGATATACTACTGTCAAAACAACACTAGCTACTGATTTTAGGAAAATAGTTAATATTGTTGTCAATTACTTTGTATAACGTAAATGTTCTAGACAACTTGCAATTTGCATAGTAAATTTAGATGATTTGGCAGTGGAGTTAAAAGCAGGGGAAATAGACCCAGCAGATGCTGATGGTTGTTCTGATTAGTTTGAGTTTGAATGGCTTGACCACACTGCTTGCTGTCTCATTGATTTTGAAGGGGGGTATTGTAGTGAAATGTTTGTAGAAATCAATCATCATTTCCATTCTTTTATTTGGTTTTAGGCCCCAGTTTTTAAAGCAACCTATTTTTGTCTAATTTCTACACATAATACAATATTATAGTGTAATATTGCAGCACTGGTTTTTTATTTTATTAAATATTTGTTGATGTTGTGTTGCAGTTTTTGCGGTTTTAGAGTTTGGGTTTAATATTAAATGATGCCTGTAAGGTTGAAGTGCAAAACATGCGCTTAAATATAAATTGTTTACACTGACAATGGGATGAATCACATAGAAAGTTTCTTAGCCCCAGAGGACCGTAAATAACTGGGCAAAAGAAAATCCTAAAAACTAATGTTTTATACTTATAGTCAATGACTGCCTCAGGTCTGCAATCAAAATTATCAGCTGAATGTAGATGAATGAAAGCAGATGTTCTGCACATTAATCATGTAGTCATTGTTTCAGTTTCAGTGACGTGGAATACAGAGCCAAAACAATAAAGCACACTGTTTATTATACTCTATAATCCACAGAGTGAAAGGATATCAAAACATATGTGTTGTAGTGATATTCTTGCAATAACATTACGTTATTGTCATTAACCCCATGTTGAGTGATGTAACAAAATAAACATGTCAAGTTTTTCTAACATAGATGCCCAAATTAAGAAGAAGGCATACTTTGCAGTAAACCTGACCAATATCTGTGTAGAATTTACATACAAAGATTCACAAAACTATGTCCCAGTGGTTTGTTATTTAGCTTTTACTGAATCTGTATTTATATGTCAATTATCTTCATTTTGTTGCATTTTACAACAGTTATTTTATTGATTAAAATAGAACTCTAAAAATATTGTCCTGTGAATATAAAACTATATATAAAAAATATGCCATGTGATGTGATTCCACATTTTAAAGACAAATGGCAGTAAAATAGGCACATCTGAAATGTCAGTTTTTAAATAATTAATTGTAAGTTGAAATACTCAGTACACATTAATAAAGAATGTTTCTACAACTTTGCCTCACTGCAAAACTCATCTAAAATGTTATTCTATGTAGTGTAATTATCTGTAATGTTTGCTATAGTTAGGCTAATAGGCTAATGCTAGCCTAGCCTGCTGTAAATGCGCTCCCCACAGGAACAGAGAGAAGCAGCCAGTCACAGAGACAGATGTTATGTTAAGCTTTCTTATATGCTCATGAAAGTGTGAACATACAGCATGTGTGTCTCAGAGTATAGTGATGATGATTTGTTTCGATCACACATGGTTGCTTCATCATTCTGGGTGTTATTTGTTGAGTCATCTTGCAGTAGCATGTGCAGCTATTTACAGATACAATTGTGTTGCCTGCTTAACACTGATTCATACTGGAGTGCCAGCTGGTTCTGTACTGTTTGATCTCTGTTCTCTATTCTGCAATCTCCCACCTGCAGTGTGTCTGACCTATTGTCCCACCATCAGCATCATACACATGCATACACACACACACACACACACACACACACACACACACACACACACACACACACACACGCGTGTACCTGCTTCAGAAGTGCTTTCTGTACCATCAGTGTTGATGTAGATGAAGACTGAACTGTACGTCTGTAATATACATGATGTATTCCATATGGTCATATGCAAAAGTTTGAACACCCCAATCAAATAATATTTTGTTGATTTTTGAAGTGAAAATATATTAACTCATCCTCTGTGAGGATAAATTATTTGACAAGTTTACATCTGTACAGAGCAAACATTTTGTTTTGTTTTTCTTCAGTTTGTTAAATTCATTAAATTAACACTAACTGTTCAATAAAATGTATACAATTGTTTACTGTAGTTGTTTAGTTAAAGGGCCCTGTTCAATGTGATGTTTCTGAAGCCAACTGTCAATCCCACGGCATGAGCTTTTTTTGTGAATTTTTGTCTCAGAATTGTTCAGACCGATACTTTTGTTCCAGACCACTGAAAGTGTATTTATTGTCTTTTAGTGTGACACTGCTAAATAATTATTGAGGAAAACTAGTGTTATCCAGAACTTATGGATCATTTCATATCATATTAAATAGACATCTCTATATGAAAAGTGTTTCAACAAAGACAAATCTGTCTTGAGTGATTTTTGTAGTTTTTTTTATTTTGTTTTGTTTTTGGGTCACACCATAGGACACACTTAAGTGAAAATGTAAAAATAGTGAAACTACACATTCACATTACATTAATACATTGATTTTTTTCTTCATGTATTTTTACTGCATATTTGTCAAGATCCTGTATACATTATGTATTAGGGATGCATACATTTTATGATTCTCATTATTTACAGGAAAGGTGTCTGGTGGTAATTTTTGTCTGATTTGAACACTAATAGTTCTTTCCAGTGTAAATAATATAATTTGCCCTTTAATGGGCCAAACTGGACTTTAACATTCTTAACTGAAAAATCTGTTTAAACAATTAGATAAAGTGATCACCTGAAGATGAGGAGCAGCTTGTTCTCTTGTTAATTAAGTCAAGAAGCAACACAAATCTGCTGGAATGATGAGACGGATAAGTTGATTCCAGTCTTGGCCATTTTGTTTAATTGTTTGTCCCTGACATATATCTGCGTTTATACAGTGATGTAACAGTGATGTTTGATACAGCTCTTAATGAGTTCACTGAAGGACTGATATGCTGTTTCAAGCAAGCTAGCTTATTTCACTAAAGCATGCTAATCACTGAACAGCTGTAGCACTTGGCAAAAAGTGGTGAAAAAAGCACTGCTGTTTACTGCTAAAACCCAAAAAAAGAATCAACAAAATCTCACTCACTGAAACAGAAATATAAGCTATTTGGTCTCCACAGAGTTATTTTTACATGACTTTTTACATTGACTGCTTACAGTGCAGCAAGGACATTGCAGCCTGCGTGTGTTGGCAAATGGATAAAATCCAGTAGTGCTTTGTAATGAAAACTGCTTGTGTTTGTGTGTTCTCTACAGGATGGCCTCACACCTCTCCACTGTGCAGCTAGAAGTGGACATGACACAGCAGTGGAGCTGCTGCTGGAGAGAGGAGCTCCCATTCTAGCCAGAACCAAGGTACACACAAACATGCTGTATTTGTGGTTTGCAGGGCCCTATGCTGTCATAGAAATTACATTTACTTATGGATATTCTTCCCATTTTTACAAACGATGTGCATTCATAATAATGTTAATGTTCAAGTCTACATAAAATCTGCAAAAGTTAAGAGTTAATGTAGGTTTAATCACCAGCCCAGGCAAGCACATCACACTATGTCAATAAGAGTCCTTGGGCAAGACTCCTAACACTACATTGTCCTACAAATGTACCATAGCTGAAAGTGTAAATCACTGATGATGAGGATGTCTGCCAAATGGTCTAAATCTAATATAAATCTGTTTAATGAGCAGATATCTGGCTAACCACAGGGAAAGACAAAACATCCTCCCAAAAACTTTGGTGTTAATTCAGCAGCTCATTTGAAAATAAGCAAATAAATACATAAATATATACTTAATGTTGGCCAGAGACAAGAAATACTCTTTTCTGATTGGCTGGCAGGTGTCTATTCAGTTTGTGTAATTAGATATCTGTCAAGTAGGTCAAGTTAATAAGTTCAGTTATTACAGCCAGATTGCTTCCTTCAGATTGCTCCCTGTTTTCACATACTAATGCATCTCAAAACATAAGAATATTGTGGAAAAAGTTCATTTGTGTTTAGGGTTTAACTCAAAAAGGTAAACTGTCGTATATTTTATCTTCATTATGTGTAAAGTGACATTTTAAGGCTTTTTTGTTTTGCTATTGATCACTGTGTCTTGTATCTCATGAATGTCACATTATTAGAATATCTCATTTGTAGTTTGAGTAAATTACTGTTCAAACTGTATGAACATTAAAACAAAAAGGCTTGAAATATCATACAGATTTTTATATGGTTGTTACTGTTACCATTCAGTCAACTTCACAGCTGTTATATCATACAGAATTAATCAGAAAGGAGCATTTCAAGAGTGAATACATGATTTGATTGATTAAAGTATGCAATCTAAAGCACAAGTATAGATATTCCTGGATAAGTAATGATTTATTTATTTTTAAGTGAAAATATGTTAACATGCCCCCTCAGAGGACATAGTTCTGTCACACAATTACAGTTTATTTGCTAATCAAATAAAATTATTTAGATGACACATTAACTTATTTTCACTTAGAAAACAGCCAAATGTGTCATTTGACCAGAGTGTCTCTAAGCTTTTATTTAAGATTATAGATAATAAAGTACTTGTCTCTGGCACCATTCTGCTTGAAAGATAATAGAGGTTAATTGTTGAACAGCTGCTTAATTTAGACAGTGGCAATACTGACACAACACTACTGGAAAATGTATTTAAACAATTATCTTTAAGGCCCCATAGGAAATGCTCAGTGTCCAGCTGAAGCCTGATAAGTGTTGGTTGCTGGAGGTTGAATGTGTCTCTCATTGTCTCATCATCTCTCTTCCTCCAGAACGGTCTCTCTCCTCTGCACATGGCAGCGCAGGGTGATCATGTTGAGTGCGTGAAACACCTACTGCAGCACAAGGCTCCTGTGGATGATGTCACACTGGACTACCTGACCGCCCTCCACGTTGCTGCCCACTGTGGTCACTACAGGGTCACCAAACTTCTGCTGGACAAGAGAGCCAATCCCAATGCTCGAGCTCTGGTACCATTCCTGAGCTCTTCCATTTCATTTTAGTTTAGAATTCACTGAAAACACTTTCTGAGATTGGATATTATGATTGGATATTATTTACCTGTTAAATGAATACTCCAGTGCTTTTAGATATCCATCTCCTGCATGTCTATTGTGTAGTCAACTACCAAAGATAATATTTAAATGTATTTTCCTTGAAAACTCAGATATTGGGACACTGGACAAAAAAAACAAGCTTTCCTTCAACTTGACAAAAGTAGAGAGTAGGGTTCTGGGATTTCTGTTGTGTATGGACATTAGACAGTGCATGTAAAAACTTCTCCTACACCACCATGTTGGTAAATGATCACAAATTCTTTAACAGTTTTCAGTTTCAAATCAAGACATTTTCGTATCTAAGAACAGATGAACATTTAAATTGTTATCCATTATTATTGTCTCTATCAGTGGTTAAATTTTTAATAAATAAATAAAAACATGGTGGCTGGTCAGGGTGTGGGTGAGGGCATGGTTGGTGTGGGTGGAGGGGATTAAACAATCTTAGGCCATGCATTTTATGTATTTTATTTTATTTCATATCTTCTCTTATTTCTTAGTCACATTTCAATTCCATCATTTTCTAATTTTCTACATAACAGTAATCAGCCAGTAGCAGCTCTTTAGGAAGATGGTTAAAAGTCTAGTGGGGTAAAGCATTAAACACTGTAATTACTCTGAGATCATAAACTACAGTTTGGTGGTGTATTGACTCCAGACTTATCTCAGTGCTTATTGTGTGCTTTCATACATTTTTTACATTTTAAAGAAACAGCAGATTCTGCTGTATTGTTCTTTTCACAGTGTCTGAATCTAAACTCAACCAAATACCACTGAGGAGGAACATGCTCAGAACGCTTACCTATTGGTTGTGTTCATAAAAGCCCTGATCCTGATTTGGTTTGATAATGATTTGGCCCACTTTGCCGTGATCGTGAAGAACTTATTTATAGATATAGGTATCTTATATCATATAACAAAATGAATTATGAATTTTTTTTTAACTAGTCTCTACACAGTGACTGGCAAATATAGATTCATTGAAAATGCTGGAGTGATCCTTTAAGCTTTTATTCCTGTGTAGTGTAGTAGTTGTGATGGCAGAAGATGATGCTCATAAGTGTCGTTCCCATTTCTCAAACTGTCATCCATGCCTGACAGAATGGCTTCACACCTCTTCATATCGCCTGTAAAAAGAACAGAGTGAAGGTGATGGAGCTGCTGGTCAAGTACGGCGCTTCTATCCAGGCTATCACTGAGGTACACACAGTCACAAATCCACCAATCCCCCTCTTCCCCCATGCACACAGATATGATGTTGATTTTAATTTGAGATTTTCTCTCATAGTATCATTTGTCTCATTGTCTCTGCACCTTTAGTCTGGCCTCACTCCTATACATGTGGCTGCATTTATGGGTCATCTCAACATTGTCCTCCTGCTGCTGCAGAATGGAGCATCCCCTGACGTCAGCAACATAGTGAGTACTGTTAGTCTGCATGTGTGTGAAAATGTGCAGATATGACTGTGTTTTAGCATTGATGTTTTAAAAATTCAAACTCATTCTCCACAGTTTAATACTATCTATACTGAATGTGGTTTCTGGATCACTTCTTTTGAGAGTGAGTTGACACAAAGTCCATATGCAGCATGTTCCCACCCCATTTTGGGTGAAAACAAATGACTCTTAACATAATCTGTAATGTAAAATAACAGTACAGAACCAAACCATTAGACTTGATGGCCAAATTTAAGTAATGAAACTGTTGATACTTTATACGTGGTTTGTTTGTCTGTTATGTTGCCTTGTTATGTTAGTCTGAGACCCAGTCAGTAACTTTTAGTACCTGCAAAGAAACTGGGACTACTACAATAAATTTTTTTGTATAATATTCTTTACAATAGTCTCTAAATCTTTATGCAGTTATTATGTAGCTTGGTTCTACACTCTGAGTGCACCCAAGATCTCTGCCAACATCCTGCCCTTACAATATGTCCTGTGCCTGATTCGCATCTGTGCTACTATTTTTGGTTATTAATTTATGCCACACAGTTCACTATACATATTTGAAAACATGTTTCAACCCACTTCATTTTCCTATTGTTGTCTATGCAGGACACAAAGTTTTTTTCTCCCTAAAAGGGCCATGGTGATAGCTGAATGATGTCTTGTTGATCTGATATATGTTTGGTTGCTCAGCGGCCATTATTTGTAGTGTCCCTGGGACGTCTCACAAGACTATTGGCCACTTGAAATACGGGTACAATCTAACAAATATAACAAATAATCTGTCTAACATAAACAAAACAAGCATTTTCCAGCTGTTTTATGAAGCCATCCATATTTTTTAATGAAATATTGAGATTTTCTGTAATATAACAGCCATGTTTGACCATTATGAGTGATCCAGTGTGTCCAAAGTGAAGTCTTCTCTTCCTAAGTTAATTAAAAAATACAATATATGTATTACAGTCATTATTTTACTAAAGAGTCTTTATTGCAGAGTAAAAATGTTACTCAAACGTCTAATAAAAGCTTCTGTGTCTATTTGAGCTGGCACATTGTTTTAGAGTTCATATGCATCCACAGTATCTCACCGACACACTAAGAGAAATGAACATTATCAATAATTTGATGAAGAAAGGCTATATTTAAAGTGAATTCAATATTGTCATCTACTGACATGAGTGGTAGGCACTTAAATGAATGACAGTATCTAGCTGTCAGTGTAAGCAAAATTAAGAGTTCATGAAATGACTACAGTTCCCTCATGCTTTATGTTATGTTCACTTTATATTACTTCTAACTTATGCTGTCTTTAATCACAGCGTGGAGAGACTGCTCTGCATATGGCTGCTCGGGCTGGGCAGGTGGAGGTGGTTCGTTGTTTGCTGAGAAACGGAGCCATGGTGGATGCCAGAGCCAGAGTAAGTGATGTTGCATACTCGCTCCAGTGCAAATACCATGAACATTTTACATATTCTTGGAATGAAAAAGGATGTTTTGAAAATTCACAAGAATTTCCCTTACAAAAAATATGCTAAATCAAAACAGAAAAAAATAATGGATAACTGATTAACCTGTCTGCAGTCAGCACTCCCACTGGTGGATATAACCGACATTTCTTAAAAACACTTACATAACTTCAATATTTTATCCTAGAAACAAAACAGCATACTCTGGAAACCTTGAAGGATCAACTTTTCAAATATATACAGCTTGTTATACAGTATATCTAAATATGTGTTTAGATATTTGTGAGAGGAACTGCAATAAGCAGAGACATTTTTCAAGGATTCAAGGAGACTTTATTGTCATTCGCATCACATGTAGTACATGAGGTGGAACGAAATTACATTCCCAAGGTCCCAATTTTACCCAGTATAGTAGCTTGATATAAATATAAAAAGTCTTTATGAGTATATTCAGATATACAGACAAGATATAGACTATACAGTGTAAATATAGACTGTACACTATGCAGAGCAGTATATTATATCAGCAGTGACTTAGACTGTACAATGTCCAGAGTATTGAACACAGTGTGGGGAGATTAGCAGCAATTTTTATGAATGAGTGGATAAAGAATACATATTAGCAGCATACAGTTAAAGTTAAAGTAATCAAGTGTAATAAAGTGTCAGTGCAGTGTGTGAGTTTCCTAAGTGGAGTTTAAGAGTCTAACAGCTTCTGCTATGAAGCTGTTCCTCAGTCTGGTGGTTTTACACTTTATGGACTGCAGCCTCCTGCCAGAGGGGAGCAGGACAAAAAGTGAGTTTGCTGGGTGGGTGGGGTCCTTCATGATGCAGGTGGCCCTTTTCCTGCATCTAGAGGTGTAGATGTCCGTGGTGGTGGGGAGGCTGACACCAACAATATTCTGTGCAGCTTTCACCACCCTCTGCAGAGATTTCCTGTATTTTCAGCACGAGTTAGAGCACGTCATTGGTTTTTCCACCCATTCACGTGATCTGTCATATGATGACATGGAAATTCCAGACATTCCACTGGAGGATTAGAAGCTCAGGAATATGTGGAAATGCCCATTTGTTATCTATAAACAAAGGGCGCTGCACCTGAACAAAGAGCTCTCACCTCACACCTATCTCATGAATATTCAATGTAGGGTTAGTGGTTGAGTGATCACTTTACATTTATGAACATTTGATTAGTAATAAAAATGCTTTATTTATACAAATAGGGACTACCAAGAAACTAATATTGGTTAACCAACTACTTACACCTACATACATCACCTCAGTATCAAGGCAGAATTTTAGCTATGGTAATCACAAATATGGAAATATTGTATATTAGCTTTGGAATTCAGTGGATGGTTTTATATCTTCAGCATCTAGAAACGTATTAAATAATTCATTCTCAGAAGAAGTTATCTCTATTTTAAACTAATATACTAGACCTAAACTTGCTGATAACTAATGACATCTTTGATGATAACAAGATTTTTCATTGCAACAATAAAACAGTGAACACCAGCCGTTCTCCTTAAGATCTACCCTCCAACTGCACTGACTATGCGATAATAGTGCAATTCTAATGTGTATATCCATTAGATTACATTAGATTAAGTCAGTTTCACTGGTTTGAAAAAAATGGACTTTAACATGTTTGAGCTTATAGAAATTGTTCTGTGCTTAAGATGTAAAGATACTTCTGTAGTATCTGTATCCCACAGAAAGGTCTACAAAAGATACAGCTATAGTCCTACAGCTTTATGAAGCTACTTTATTATTTTGTGCTTTGTTTTCTCCAAATTAAAATTTGACTGATACTGAGCTTTCCCTTCTTTCACTAGGAGGATCAGACCCCGCTGCACATCGCCTCTCGGCTGGGTAAAACAGAGATTGTCCAGCTGCTGCTTCAGCACATGGCTCATCCAGACGCTGCCACCACTAATGGCTACACGCCTCTCCATATCTCTGCTCGCGAGGGTCAACTCGATGTAGCGTCCGTGCTGTTGGAGGCTGGAGCCTCGCACTCCCTCGCAACAAAGGTAAGTGACCAGCAGACACAGCTAATATGCAGTAATTGGATGTAGCCAGTTGTACTTTGTGTGTGGATCAATTCTGGAAGCAGCAGTTTCCATTAGTCAGCATAACATTGTCACGAACAGCAGGGACGCTTGTGTTATTTCTGTCTGCAGAGGCCTGGGGTTCTATTTTTATTTCTGAGACATCGCAAAACATTCTAGCTCAAAATGCAGCCTGGGTTGTTGAGGTTTCGAAGATCCGTGTACCTTTGCTCTGAAAAAATGGATAAAATAACATGCGCAGGGTTGCATTCAGACCCAACAAAACATAGCAAAGTGTATATTTTAATGGAAACGATTGTGAAATGAACAGTATGTTACATTATGTTGTGTTACATAAGCCTTCCAGCTATGGCATCTGAGAAGGCCATTCTTGATGTTCATTTTGCAGAATTATAGATGCAATTATAATATTTCAAAATATACTCAATGTTACAGTCCCTGTCTTTGATTACAGAATAACAGAGCCATATTTGTAGAGGATTTTAATATAAAAACAATTTTTTAAAATATGGGGTACATATAAACATTGCTTCTGATTGGGTGAACCATCTGAGAGAAAACGTATCTGCTTACAGCCGCACTTTTGTAGCACTTTTCTAGACACTTTGACTTTTCAGAGCATTTTGCCATTTGGGACAGACATTAGAGAACCACCTCAACCACCAACAGTGTGCAGGATGAGGTGGATGCAGCCAGTCTGCACCAGAAATCCCACCACACATTACTTATGAGGCAGAGAAAAGACCCCTACTCTTTTCGATGGAGTGTTCCGGTATGTTTTCTGACCTCAGAGAATCAGGACCTGTTTTACATCTCATCTGAGAGACATGTGATAGAGTACAGTGTCCCTGTCACTGCACTGATGAATTGGGATCCATACAGAACATACAAAAAGTGCCTCATTTTGTCCCTGCCCACACCACTGCCAGCAGGCACACAAGCTTTGCACAACATGTAATTTAACCTGGAGGCTATCTGAATGTATCCTAGGACTCCTGACTTACCTTTGATTAATCACATATAATGAACAATAAACAACATGAACTTAACCTTAACAGAGATAGAAAGATTAGTAAATTAAACCATTTAAACTATGTATGTATTATCATCTTTCAGATTAACAGGTAATCACTGCCAGTACACTGAAATGGTTCATTTTGATTCACACATTTAAAATTGTACATAAAATCAGTTGAGCTGCTGTATTGACAGGATCACTCTGCACTGATATATTATTAAACTGATTATTATGTAACTGATGAATTTAATTCACAGTGTTTTTATTCTGCATTGATGTGATGACTCCAGTCCTAATGTAATTCACCAAGACAATCTTATGCTCCCACTCTTTATTACATCTCAGATGTTGTGACTGTACACTGTTATTGAGTGGCTTTTGAGTGTTTTCTGTCTGGGCTGTGGATAAACAGGATGATCATGTGACTTTATGAAGACACGCCCGTCTCAGATAGAGAAAACTGGCTCACTGGCTCCTCCTGCTGTGTGCCCTGTACAGCTTAGCTTGTGTTCTGCAAATCAGTTTCACTGCATGGATGGAGTAGTGTAGCACTGCTATTGCTTCATGTTGCATCAGCTCTTTAATTAGTGCTGCTTATATTCTTATATTCTGAGTAAGTCTAATACAGTAAAACTGTGCTGATGAACAGTTATCATTTAACTCCTGGAAGCAATTACACAAAAAGGGAAATAAAATATGATATTAATATTCTTTAATATATTAAAATATTATAATAATATTGTAATAATAGAATGTAATAATAATGTGCTTTATTTATAGAAGCTCTGGTATACATTGGTTCTACAATCAAGAGATGTATTAATTATTATATTATTAATGATTAACATATCCTCAGACAATAACGATAAAATATATAAGTATAAATATGTTTGACCTAAATGTAAGTAACCAGGCATAAATTTGAGAACTTACTGGTCTTCACTGCACCCTTTAAACTCCATGAGCCTTCCTGTGAGTCTGGTGTCTATTCCTTACATTCAGAAATTCATTACTTTCTTATTACAAACACTGAAACCCTTGTCATTCTACTCAAGCTGTTGATTTTCAGCTGCCAATTAAATACTCTTGTTTAGTCATGTGCCATATCTTCAGTTGGAACATTCTAGGAAAAGCATAGAAGTGTTGATTTTTGCATGCCATCCTTCACTTATGTTTAAAAAAGTCCCAAATTAATTAAGCTTAGTGTTCAGACATGGAGGTAGGTGTTGAGGACAGGGAGGTAGGAGGAGGGTATGGAGTTGTGAATGTTGTTGGGATATGGAGGTAGGAGTGATAGGTAGGTACACCATAGCAACTAACAAAAAACAAATGCCAGCTAAATGTTAAACAGTGCTAACTAGGACAGCTGCACTGTCCTTTAAAAATGTTCAGTTTAATAATCAATAAATGCTAAACCATCAGTCTGCTAAATGTTAAACAATGCTAAGTAGAACAATGAAGCCTTGTAATGCTAGCATTAGCTTAGCTCGCAAGCTAGTAGTTCAGAACACAGCAGGGCAGTTTAAATTGTGTGTTTCTGTCAGTATAGCACAAAAAAGCGCATACAGTTATTTGACTTTACTGACTTAGTTTTAAGTCTTTACTCTCTAACTTGTCAGCAGAGTATAAATGAGTTGAACTGTATTCTTTTTGTTTTTCTGTTGTCTTCCTGTATATGTAAAGTGTAGAAAGAGTTAGCAAGTACCAAACTAGCCACTTCAGGCTGTGGTTTAGAGGCACTGACAGTTGAAAGGTTGTAGCCTGTTTGCATGAAATACAGAGTATGTCCTTGACATTTCATCTTGAATTACTGGTAGTGGTGTAGAACTGCTGTAGACCACCACTGCTGTATTAGTGTTGTAGAGCTGTTTAGCAAAATGGTGTTTCCAAGGCCTTGGGAAGTGCAAAATAATTTTTTAAAGCTGTAAATTACATTTATTTTTTGTTGAAATTACTTGTACTACCAGAGTACACAATCACACTTATATTGAGATGTGTTTATGGCTAAAAATGTTACATTTTGGGTTTATTTGCTTGTAAAGAAGTTAACTGAATGTAAGATGAATTTTTGTCCTGTTAGCTTAGTATTAGTAACCACTTTTTTTTAACAATGTACCTGCCTTGGTTACCTATAAAAGTCAAACTCCACTTTTACAGAAGGGATTCACTCCCTTACATGTGGCGTCCAAGTATGGCAGCCTTGATGTGGCAAAACTCCTCCTGCAGCGTCGTGCCCCTCCAGACTCAGCGGGGAAGGTATGCATGAACCTTTATATGAAATGGGCCATTAATATATAGATATATTTCCAAGAATGTCATGTCAAGCAAACAGAACTGAACGCTTTGAATTATGTACTGTTTGAAATTCTGGAAAGGAATGTATAAAGCCAACTCTTATTTACTCATTTATTTACATTTGCACCTTTGCACCTGTCCAAACATCTAAAGGGACTTTATGTAACACATGGTGAGATGCATTTTGTAGTGTCTAATTCCTAGACTTTCTTGAAATGTTGTTTAAAAGAATTACATAGAGGCTTTGTTGACTGCAAGAGCCCCGGTAAGCATAGTTTCATTTAATGATAACAAGATCTTTTTTATAGAAATAATAAAGCGACTATTTCTGTTTCTTTCCTTTAATAAGGAACCAGATAATGATTCCTGCCCGGCTTGCACTTTAATCTAAGTTCTAACATTTTAACGTTATACATTAACATGTTAACAAATCCCTAATAACACCGCTTTATCTATAATCACTTGTGTGCATGTATGTTTTGTTGGACTGTCGTCGCAACACTAACAGCTCCTTCTAAACCCTCTTGCACTGACCCTCATCCTTACAGAACGGACTCACGCCTCTTCATGTCGCTGCGCATTATGATAACCAGAAGGTGGCGCTGCTGCTTTTGGACAAAGGGGCTTCTCCCCATGCCACAGCCAAGGTGAGAGCCCACCAACAGGCTTTTACTGGACAGATCAGCTCTGCTTTTTGCAGACATCTCTCTAGAACTTGAGATGAAAAAAATTTAGATTTTACTTTACTTGATTCAAATGTATACTAGTGCATCTTCAGAATTAAGAATATGGTGAAAAAATTCATTTGTGTTCATAATTTAATTCAAAAAGGTAAACTTTTATATATTTTAGATTCATTTCATGTAAAGTAACACATTTGAAGCCTTTTTTTGTTTTGATGTTGATACATGATGTTGATGTTTAAATAGTTCTCTAAATGAAATATTCTAATTTGAAATTCTGGATTTTTGCCATACTGATCAATACTAAAAAAGGCTTGAAATATCACTTTTCATGTAATGAATATAAAATATTACAGTTGTTATACGTTAGTTTTTGAATGAAACTATGAAGACTCTATTTTTTAGATGCATTAGAGCATTATTTGCATATTTAAAAAGTTCATTACAATATCACTTTTTTTTTTTTTTTTTGTGGAAATTAAGTACACATTTGAGTGCAGTAAATTCAGTATTCAAGTTCTATGCTTATTCTATTGAGACCTGATTTCTGTTATTTCTAGAATGGATACACCCCTCTCCACATAGCTGCAAAGAAGAACCAGATGGATATTGCCACCACACTGCTGCAGTACGGAGCAGAAACCAACATTCTGACCAAGCAGGGAGTGACGCCTCTTCACCTGGCCTCTCAAGAAGGCCACAGTGACATGGCTGCACTGCTATTGCAGAAGGATGCCCACATTAATGTGCCCACTAAGGTAACTAGCCACAGTCACATGGCTATTAATGTGCTTATATCATACTGCAATGACACAGAGAATATAAATATACAAATATATACTCTCTATATATAAATGGAGTCAAAGCTGCCCAATTTTAATTAATAATTTGTGATGTTACAGGAATTTCAGTTCTAAACTTACAGAGTATTATGGACATTTCAAACTAGACTGCTTTTTGAGACACATTACATAACCATATATGTAAGAGGCAAAGGCCACTATTATATGCAAGTAATGTATGAGGAGGTGGCAAAGAAGTGGAGTTTCCTCTGTCAAATAATTTCTTTCATACCTCAGACATACCTCAAAGACTATTATCCCACTTATACCACAGTTTATACCACATTTTTGTGCATTTATGTACATAAATAAAATTGGGAGAAAGCATAATCTAAAAAGAAACGTTTATCACAATCATTTTTCATGTACATTTATTATTGGTTTTTGTAACTATTCTGTTACAGGTTGTCAATAAGTGGATATTTACTATGATTATTATAGCTACCATTCAATTGGTTTTAGAGCATTGGTATAGAACTGTGATGATACTTTATTTACCGAATCTACTTCATAAGAATCCATTATACAGAATCAATTGACACCTGTCAGCCAATTAGAAAAAATATATTTTTCATATTAAATAATAAATATAGGTTGAAAATGTGCATATAAAAATTTAACTGCATAAAACTGCATGTATTTCGTGAATAATATCAGACAAAATGAGTTATTATATTATTGAATATTAAATAACACACAGGAGATTAAAAGTTTTAGTTTTAGTTTTGTTCTAACAGAGTCTGAACTGAAGAGTAGTTTGGACTCTTAACTGTCTGAGATAATTCTCTTAATGGAAACAAAGCACTTTTGTACATCACCATGGATAAGATCCGTAAACATAAACATAGTTTTAGTGTGTGGCTGATTCAGACAATTAAATATTTGGAGTTTGGAAGATTGTTGCAAAGGGATATTTTAAGAGGTTTAATAGTTCATTCATATGTGCCCATCGAATACAAAACATAATTTAATCTATATTGTCATACTCATAACAGACTTTAAGGAATCTGCAGAAATATATGATGAAATCATCACATATTTGTTGGTATTTTTATGATGTTCCCAATAAACATTTTTTGATGAACTGACTGCAATATTTTAACAGTCCGGTACTACTTATTTTGCATAACTGTTTAATCTATGAAGAATTCCTGTTTATTAACAGCACCATACATTTTCTTAGATAGAGGCATCAAATTATTGCCTTTATAATGGACAAGTTCATGTTTCATTTGGCACCTTCTGTCAGGAGATGTTTCATTATGTTTGATTACATTCCAATTGTTGATGCCTATTTTTTCTCGTTCACAGAGTGGACTTACTGCTCTTCATCTTGCTGCCCAGGAAGACAAAGTTGGGGTTGCTGAGATCTTGGTTAAGCATGGTGCCAACCTTGACCAGCAGACCAAAGTAAGAGATTCAGAGCACTCAAACAATGTTAAATGAAGTTAGATGACAAACACACAAAAGATAAGAAGTATTTCACATTATAAGATTTCTGAATTTTGCCTAATTTAAACATGGAGTTAAACCTGTCCAATTGGAAAAGAGGAGCAGGACATTACTATTGGACAATCCTCAGTGTTGGGGTTAAACTGTCTGGTTAACTTAGACATCCTGTTTTGTGGAATAGCCCCATGGATGTGGAAGACACAACTTCAAATCAGAAAAAGTTGAGACGGTATGACTTTTGAGTTGGGACAGTAAGACAGTTGACTTTTATTTCATTGCAGACTTTAAGTTGGTAGGAGTAGATGAGATGGATGAGACGTGAAGTTTATTTAACAGGACTCTTGACTATGAGCAATACTTGGCTATGAACAAAACAGCACTGGCACTGTGTGAAGACAAAACAGACTCATGTTTTGAAGAACTGTGACACGAGGAAACATTTAAACCACACATAATCAAACATGGGATAGGAGACCAGGGCTGTGGGAAACAAAGACCAGGTGACAACAATCATGAGACATTGTGGAGGCAGGCCCATGGCAGAGACATGATGTAAATGTAAACAAACAGTATGCGTGATGCAGATAGACAGCCCTTGGCAAAGCTCATTTACATTTCTGAAAAGTACATTGTGATTTCAGAGAAACACATGCTGCCCTGAAGATGACATTGTTTCCAGCGATGTTCACATATCTTTTCAACAAGACCAACTAAACCACATGCTGCACATATTACCAATGCATGGCTGTTGAAGAGAAGGCTATGGGTACTGGATTGGCCTTTCGGCAGTCCTGATCTGTCCCCAATAGTGAATGTGTGGATAAATGAAAAATGTGAAAACAAGAGCCATGTACTGTTAGGACATGTTTGAATGAAGAATGGGACAACGTAACACATGAACTCTGAATATTGCTTGATATGCTCAGCTTTTAAGCGTGAGAAGAAATGGCAGCATTACAAAGTGGAAATGCTTTACTGACCCAACATTTTTGGATTATGTTTGCAGGCGTGAAAACCAGGAATTGATGTATATTAACAAATGAAATTAAGTTGACTAGACAAAAGATCAAATATATTTGCTTCATATTGTTGGCAATGACATAAAATTCAAAGTAAATGTAAGAAATGGTGTGAGTTTTTTATTATTATTGCTTTTTTTATTTTGTACAATAGTAGAAATAGTGCAGGTGTTGGTGTCTATTCAAAAAGGCAGGTTAGGTTATGTCAGTGAGTGCTCACAGTACAATTAACAGCATGGAAAGTTGGGGTCAAACTTATTTTTTAAATTTGCAGATTATCACAACACGTCATGACAAATAAGGTTTGATTAAATTTTGGCATATTGTAACAGTTTAGCACAATAAAAGAATGGCCATTGTCCAGTCCCCTTACAGTACTATGTTGCCCACTGGGGGGTCATGGCCTAGAGTTTGAAAATCACTTCTATAAAACACGACACAGTTGTTTTATATGAAATTGCCAGAGACTCTGACAGTTACAGTAATATTACATATCAGTGTCTATTTTATTTATTCATTCATTTTGTAAAATCTTACAAAATTCACTGTCAACATCTTGATTTCAGTTTATATATGTTCAATATTTATGTAGCTATAACAATGACAAGGGATACATCTCTCTTTCAGTTGGGTTACACGCCACTAATTGTTGCCTGTCACTATGGAAATGCCAAGATGGTCAACTTTCTTTTGAAGAGCGATGCAAACGTTAATGCCAAAACAAAGGTATGTTATTCATAATCTTCACAGAGAAGCAGAAGTATTTTGTCAGTGTTCTGCTCTGAGGGTAACGCCTGTGTGTAATGTCCTCAGAATGGTTACACACCCCTTCACCAAGCAGCACAGCAGGGCAACACACACATCATCAATGTTCTGCTGCAGTACGGAGCTAAACCCAATGCCATCACCGTGGTGAGTATACACACACACACACACACACACACACACACACACACACAATGTGGACATTGATTGAATCTTGTCTTTAACATTGTAGAATGGAAACACTGCGCTGGCGATTGCTCGCCGCCTTGGTTATATCTCGGTGGTCGATACATTGAGGGTGGTCACTGAGGAGATCATCACCACAACAACAGTAAGTCTCATTAATATCAACACAGATTTTGTCACAGATAATGTTTATAACATGTCTTGTTTATTACAGATATTGTTTACTGATGATATTGTTCATAACATATATTGTTTATGCACTGTATTGTACAGTAAACTATTATACATCACAATACAATTATATAATACAGTATACTAATTTTAAGTAATTATAATATTAAATTCTCACTGCAATTAAACTTTTCTCCTATTGATGATACACAGTAACCTCTAACAGAAATAATAAACAGAAATAACTGAAATCTTGAATGTATGCTAGAAGTTTGTGATGAATTCTCAACACTGCTTTGTTACAGGCCATGTTTTAGTTTTATGTGTAATCCTGGCTCAGTACTGGTTTCTTAACTGTTAAATTAAATACACATCACATTGGCTTCTGTGTTCTTAGTAATGGAATTACTGTGTCTTTATACAGACAGTGACAGAGAAACACAAGCTCAATGTTCCAGAGACCATGACTGAAGTTCTTGATGTGTCAGATGAGGAAGGTAAGTTCTACTGTTCACCAAGTCCAGCTAATTTTCTACATTATTAAAAATTACAATTAAGAATGCTGCATTAGATCTTAATTAGTGTTACTGATGTGAAATGTCATGTAGTGCTCAAGCAGACTGATGGTGCTATGTCTGATGACTCCTTGGATGAAGGTACACAGCACTGCTGTTTTGATGCTATGTTGCTGTGCAGATTCACCATATAAATGAATGTGTGAATTAAAAAGCTGGTTAATAGGGGCTGACTCTTTAACCGAGTGCTGTTATGGTATAGTACGCACGCAGTACAAGTCTGACTCACAAAATCACAATAATTGCATTAATGTTTTGTTTTAACTCACAGTACAGTCATTATGTTAATGACATACTTGTTGCTTAGTTTGTTTATGTTGAAGATATTACAGTGGGGAAAAAAGTTTTTGGTCAGCCACTGATTGTGCAAGTTCTCCTACTTAGAAAGACGCGAGAGGTCTGTAATTTTCATCATATTCACACTTCAACTATTAGAGACAAATGAGAAAAAAATCCAGGAAATCACATTGTAGGATTTTTAAAGAATTTATTTGTAAATTATGGTGGAAAATAAGTATTTGGTCAATAACAAAAGTTCAACTCAATACTTTGTAACATGGCAATGACAGAGGTTAAACATTTCCTGTAAGTCTTCACCAGGTTTGCACACATTGTAGCTGGTATTTTGGCTCATTCCTCCATGCAAATCTCCTCTACAGCAGTGATGTTTTGGGGCTGTTGCTGGGCAACACGAACTTTCAGCTCCCTACACAAATTGTCTTGGCCACTCCAGGACCTTTACGGAGCCACTCCTTCACTGCCTGAGCAGTGTATTTGGGATCATTTTCATGCTGGAAGGCCCAGCCACGTTTCATGTTCAATGCTCTTACAGATGGAAGGAGGTTTTGGCTTACTATCTCACGATACATGGCCCCGTTCATTCTTCCCTTAACATGGATCAGTCGTGCTGTCCTCTTAGCAGAAAAACAGCCCCAAAGCATGATGTTTCCACCCCCATGCTTAACAGTAGGTATGGTGTTCTTGGGATGCAACTCAGCATTCTTTTTCCTCCAAACATGGCGAGTGGACTTGAGTACCAAAAAGCTCTGTTTTGGTCTCATCTGACCACATGACCTTCTCCCATGCCTCCTCTGGTCATTGGCGAACTTGTAATGGGCCTGGATATGTGCTGGCATGAGCAAGGGGACCTTGAATGCCCTTCATGATTTTGAACCATGATGGCATAGTGTGTTACTAATGGTTCTCTTTGAGACTGTGGTCCCAGCTCACTT
>BRDA01013324.1:100371-130357 GCA_036984385.1 Crenuchus spilurus | reverse complement strand
TATATATATATATATATATATAAAGAGAGATTTATTATTTTGACTCTGCAAACATATACTTCCAGAACTGGACTGGGACTGGATACATGTGTAGTTAAAAGTCCCATAGTTATACTCTATATCATCGCTCCTGGAATGTCACTTGTACAATCAAGTTATTTGGTCAGAACTCTGGAAGTAAAAATTAGAATTTGAGTTCTACTGTAGTATTTTCTTCAGATTGGTAACTGAGGCTTTAACTTTTCTTTTTGTAGGTGTCTTCTCTTGCTAATGAGAGGGACTCATACAGACTCAGCTGGGGAACAGAAAACCTGGATAATATAGCCCTTTCCTCCAGCCCTGTTCACTCTGGGTACGGAAAGTACACACAGCTTACAGTGACAGTTTTACATTCTTTTTCAGCTTGAAAATGTCATTATTTTCTGGTACTCCTTAACAGATGTTTTCATGAAGCTGTTTTGGCTGTAAAAAGACTAAACAGAGCTCCACAAAAAGGATTTAGTGATGTTAATATCCATGTTGGACATCCCTTCTCACTGCAGGGTACAGGGTACACAGATAATCTTGTTTGTTTATGCTGGCAGTGATCCTGTTGCCCTTGTACTAAATGACAGGTCAGAGATTATTGTTGGTTGAGAGGTTATTCTTTGTGCAGTTCCAGTTTGGACAGGCTTTGCACAGCATCATGGTTATTACTCCCCAAAACATGATGGAGCACATTTCAGTCCATAATATATACCTCACTGGAAATTACATATCATTGTAGAGTAAGTAAGTAAGTAATGTTACACTTATATAGCGCCTTTCTAGATACCCAAGGATGCTACCGGAAACAACCCTGGTAGAGATTGCTTGAGATTTGTTTTGCAGCATCAGGACTGCACAACTAGCATCCCTGCACAGTATTTACAGTGACTGTGATAAATGAATTGAAAATGTCTTACTTTGTTCATTTTGTGTTTTCTGTCTAAATCAAAATAACTTGTGTGAGATTTTTTTCAAATCCTATAAGCGTTTCAGTTTCCAAGCTTTATTGCTGATCACTGGACTCTTGTAGTGTCTCTTTCTTTCTTCTTTTTTGTCTTTATTTCCTTTCCTTCTCTTTTTTTGCACTCTGATTCTCTGATATTTTGTTCTCTCTCCAGCCGTTCCTCTCCGTGCCATGACCATGACACCAGCAGGTGACTGGCTGTACTTTGACATTTGACCTGTGACCCACCTTTTCCTTTTTCAGTGTGCACTCCATTAAAGGGAGAAATATCTACATTACCTGCTCTGCCTCTTGGCCCTCTCTAACATAAATTGAAAAATAGAAATATCTTAACAACAAAAATCACCTCTGTCATATACGCTGAGCTGCCCAAAAGCATTGCAGGTTAAATTTACATTGTATGGCAGTGAATATATTTATTATTCCATCAACATGTATCTTCCACCAGAAATCCACTAACAACTCTGTTGCCTGTTTTTCACTTTATACCTTGTGTTGGGATGTTCACCACTGGCTGTTTTGAAACCTGTCCCTTAACTAACTGTTATGGTGAATTAAGTTCTCAATGTTACTACAGCTTATATACTAGGACATGTGATGTCCTCTGATCATCATCACTTATCCACTGAATTTGAGTAACTTGAACTCAGTTTACAGTCACATTAATCAGTTGTCAGTCACATTACTCAGACTTATGTTTACTAACAGTAAGTTAGTAAAAGTCAGAAAGTGAAAGTAAGTAAGCAAGTAAAAGTAAGTGAAAGTAAGTAAAAATAGTAAATTATATTAAGTAATGATATTAAGTAAAAGTACACAAGTTAAAGTCAGTAAGTAAATGTTAATAAGTCAGTAAATTGAAATAAACAAAACACAATAAGCAAAAGTAAGTACAATCAATAAGTGAAAGTTTCAATTTTACAAGTAGAAGTCAGCAAAAGTAACTAAGTAAATAAAAGGAAGTCAGTTAAAGTTAAAAAGAAGTAAAAGTCAGTACGTAAGCAAAAATAAGTCACTAAATAAGTAAAATGAAGTAAGCATAAACAATCAGCAGGTAAAAGTCAGTCAGAGAAACTAAGTAAAAGTGAGTAAGTAAAAGAAATTCACTAATTAATTAAATTGAAGTAAGTAAAAGTATGTCAGCAGGTAAAAGTCAGTAAAAGTAAGTAAAAGTGAGTAAGTACAAATAAATCAGTAAAAATCAGTAAGATGAAGGTAGTAAAAGTTAGTTAAAGTCAGAAAGTGAAACAAAGTAAGCAAGTAGAAGTTATTGTTTTAAGTAATTATATTAAAAGTTGTTTTAATTATAAATATAATTATTTAAAAAGTAATTATTAAAAATATTTTAAGTACCGGTAATGATATTAAGTAAAACTAAACAAGTTGAAGTCAGTAACAGTAAGTAAAAGTCAGTAAGTAAAAAATTGTAAATGATATTAAGTAATGATATTAACTAAAACTACACAAGTTAAAGTCAGTAACAGTAATTAAAGTCCAGTAAGCAAAAGTAAGTGCTTAAAAATCAGAGTAAAAGTTAAAATTTTACAAGTAAAAGTAAGAAAAAGTAAGTATATAAAAGGTAGTAAGTAAAGTCTCAGTAACAAAGTAAATACAATTCAGTAAGTAAGCAAAAATAAGCCAATAAGTAAAAGTTAGTAAAAGTCAGTAAGTGTAATTTAAACAGTGAAATTTATGAAAAAAACCTACTAAAGTAATTGGTACAGTTTTGAAATATTGCATGGTTACATCACTTTTTTCATGGACATTTGTGATATGACATGGAATGCCTTAAATGAGTAGGTGTGTAATCCCACATTTACACAACTTATGGAGCAGATACATATTTATAACACTGCACACTTACAGTAATATGTGTATTAATGTGAGAAAGGCTTTGCAACATTTGCTGGGTATTGAATGCTTTATATTCATTTTACAGGATATTTACACACTGTGGTGTCATGATGCTTCACCACCCTGCTCTGTCTGTTGTGCTTTCTGTAAATTGTTTGTATCATCCAGTGCTGTTGATAATCCTGCCAGTGTGCCATTACAAAACACCTTCAGCATGCTGGAGAATGTTTCCACTGTTTGCCGTTTTGTGTGCCGTTTCACTGTAACATATCCACATGGAAACATGTCTGAGTGCAGATTTACCCTGACATGTTCAGCTTCCACTCATTCACACTGTCTGCTGCTGCTGTGTGTGTGTGTGTGTGTGCGCGCGCGCGCGTGTGTGTGTGTGCGCGTGTGTGTGTGTGCGTGTGCGCGTGTGTGTGTGTGCGCGTGTGTGTGTGCGCGTGTGTGTGCGCATGTGTGTGCGCGCGTGTGTGCGCGTGTGTGTGTGCATGTGTGTGTGTGCGCGCGTGTGTGTGTGTGTGTGTGTGTGTGTGTGCAGAAGGTAAACCCAATTTTTTTAAAACTTTTGAAAATTTTTGAAAGTGTTTTACCTGCCATGTGATTGTTTGATAATAATAATAATTTTGTTGCTGTTATATAGAAGTCTTGTTAATACTTTAATTTATCGATGCATTTGAAAATTTGAGCCATAGTAGTGTATGCACATTTCTTGATAAAAGTGCACAAATGTACAATTGATCCAAATTTATGTGGAATACAGTCTTATTGCCTTCACATAATTTAGTTAATAGTTTATAGTAGTTATGAACTATAAAGTTAACTTTAGGCTTTATTATGACAGCAACAATTTCTTTATGCAGTTTAACACCAGCAGAGTGCATCTTGTAACATATTTTTGAGCACTGACAATGTTTTTCTCTTATTTGCAGCTTTCTTGTCAGCTTTATGGTGGATGCTCGTGGTGGCGCGATGCGAGGTTGCCGCCATAATGGCCTGCGGATTATCATCCCACCCAGGAAGTGCGGTGCGCCAACACGAGTGACTTGTCGACTGGTCAAACGCCATCGTCTGGCTACCATGCCCCCTATGGTGGAAGGAGAAGGATTAGCTAGTCGACTTATTGAGGTTGGACCCTCTGGTGCCCAATTTCTTGGGTAAGTTCTTATTCTATAATTATATTGACAATCAATTCTGGATCTAGGATGCAACCTGACCTTCTTTATTATCTTTCAAAATGATGATTATTACAATGGTTATAATATTTCATTGGTAATGCTTTTGTTGCATCATATAAAATCTAAATTTTTACTTCTTCCTCTTCTGGAAAAAAGTTATGTTTTTCTGGCTTCTCTGCTTAAATTAACACTTTTGCAGTAACACCCAAAACTTTTTTGTTTGCTTCACAGCTTGCATTAAACAGACTTCTGAGCTTTAATTAACCATTTTGCAAAGCAGAACTCCCCACTTACAAGAACGCTCCATGATTGATTTGATATGTTTATTGTTAAAGTACTTAATGAAATGTTAGTGAAATGTTTTTGGTTCTTTTGTGAATTGAAAGTTATTATTCTGCTTTTTTAAACCTAATCTCTGTCACATTTGTAGCATATGGTTGATTGCCACAGACAAATATTTTGAATGAAATTCCCCAAGCTTAGCAAACATGAACAGAAAACATTTCCTCAAAATAAGTAGGCAGTTGAAATAAATTTTGTCGATGGTAATCAGCAAATATTGTCCATGGCAAACTGTTACAGGTTGTGCTGATAGAGATTAGGTTGAATATTGATTATTTCTTTAACATAATACTCTAGATAAAGACAAGCCAATATTTTCAATAACTTTAAAACAATTCATCACATTTTAAAAATCAAATGCACTAGTGCTTGAACCTTTGGGACCTCTGTAGAATGTTCCATATTTCTGCATAAATTTGACCTAAAACATTAGATTGTCACAAAGAGTCCTGAAAGTAGACAAAGATATCCAAATCAAACAAATGACAAAAATGTTAAACTTGTCATTTAATTACTGATGAACATTATCCAAAATTACATGTATGTGAGTGGCAAAAATATGTGAACTTTTGCGATTAGCAGTGAATGTAAGACAGGTGTCAATCAATCAGATGTGAGTGGGTGCCCTTTTTTATTTAAAGAACAGGGATCCAGAAAAAATCTGATCTTCACAACATGTTTGTTGAAGTGTATTATGGCACAGGGAATCTTCTTGAGTCCACTATCATGAAAACACTGAAGCAGTTGCCAAAAGATCACTTGGATAAGCCAGAAGGCTATTGAAACAAATGTTTTATTGATGTGTCATGACTAAATTCCCCAAAGCCAATTGCCTATGTAAAACAGAACTCAAAACTTAATACATTAAATAAAAATAAACAAGGCATGGGGTTGAGAAAAGCAGGATCCAATTTGTATTTTGTCTTGCAAGAAAAATGAGACATCATGGAGGAGTATCCACAGACTGTCTGAAATTAAAAATTAAATTTTTATACTACTCTTACTAAAGATGATGTCAGAGATTATTTTTTTTGTTTAGAATGGGAAGCATTATGTTAAAAGAAAGGAAAACACTGCATTCCAGCAGAGAAACCTCATGAAAACCCATCTGTGGAACATGGTGGTGGTAGTATCATGGTTTGGGCCTATTTTGCTTCATCTGGACCATTTATGGCTTGTCATCATTGATGGAACAATTAATTCTGAAATATTCCAGCAATTTTTAAAGGAAAGTGTCAGAACATTTGTCTATGAGTTGAATTTCAAGATAATATGGGTCATGGTGCTAAGCACACAAGTCTTTCTTGGCAAAGTCAAAGTCCTGACTTTATTCCAATAAACATGTTGTGGAAGGACCAGAAGCAAGCAGTTCATGGATTCCTCTAAGCTGATGTTCAGGATTGATCAACAGTTACCAGAAACATTTAGTTATTGCAGTTGAGCAGTTATTGCTGTACAAGTGGGCCATATCAGAACTTATTAACAAAACTGTGTAACACTTTGGAAAATAATAATTTTTAGATTAGTGTAATTAGTGAATAGGTCAAGGTATGTCAGACTACATCAGAGTGTGTAAAAACCCCTCAGACTACAGAGGATTAAAGCCAAAGTTTCATATTTCATATGTTTCATTTGTTTCATTTTGTTGAAACTTTAAATTTATGCAGAAATAAAAAAAAAATCTAAAGGGTTCACAAACTTTCAAGCACCACTATAAGCATGTGGGCTAGTTTGTCTCAGGGAAGCTGTACTACGAAATAGTTTGCAATGGAGCTGAGGGCTCCACCCCCAAACATTTTGTCATCTGTGCTCTCTTTTTCCACTGCTTCTATTGGATGACAGTAAACTACACCTCCCCACTGCCCCGCCCCCTCTGAATGAGGGTGAGAGTTTGGTTAGCCGCATTCTTCAACTGGGGCCACCAGGGACCAAATTCCTGGGGTAGGAGTGACGCATATGAAACAATCCATGGATGCTGGTCCCATACCCCCTTTTACCTCCTTCTGTCTTTCTTTTATCCTTTTATTTTTCCATATTTGTCCATGAGTTAGTGTGTGTGTATGTGTGTTTGTAGTAGACTGTGTTAGTACGTTGTGTTTTATTGTGTACTTTTTCGTGGGGTTTATTATGGTGTTCCACATTTTGAACTTGCATCATGAGTTGTGTCTAAACCTGTTAAAAATTGGTGCAAGCTTGTGCAAAGCATGGCAAGTTTTTTTTTTATCATGCATTGAAAACCTTTGATACCTTTGTACTGTTTGATATTTTTGATGTGTTGTTGATGGCCTATTGCCATATTGTCTCTCTGTCTCTCCTGTACACCTACACCTATTTTATTCCTTGTTGGTCTTTAGTTGATTGTGAGTGTTTTGTCATAAACATCAAAACATATGGAGTCATACGTTACCCAGTGCTCTCATTTTCTATTCATAGTAACAATCTTCAGTTTTAGGCTTGTAGCATATGTTGTTTACAGCTAACTTCAGAAAAGTGCCCAGAACCAATCACTAGATGGTCCATATCTGGACCAAATACTGTATATGTGCTAGTGCAAAAATCAGAATATAGTGACAAAGGTGATTTATGTTCATATTTTAATTCAGAAAGGTAAACTGTCGTATATGTTTTATATTCATTACACCTAAAGTGAAAACCTTTTTACTGTTGATCAGTTTGGCTTATGGCTCATAAAATTCAGAAATCCAAAATCTCAAATTATTAGAATATCATATCATTAAATAGTAAATTACTATTTAAACAGTATCAATATTAAAACAACAAAAAAATAATAGCCTTGAAATGTCACCCCATGTGTAATGAATATTAAATATATGACTGTTTATAATTCAGTTAACACAAAGGATCTTTTTCACAATATTCTAATTTTCATCAAAAATCATGCTTATAGCACATTTTGCCCTCCATACTTATTGGCACCATTGGTAAAGATTAGCAAAAAATGCCATGGGAAAAAATTCTGTTGAGAGTAAGCTCCCAAAATTTGCTAAACATCTCTAGGGCTTTTACTGTATCTAGGGCATATGATCAGTTGAGATAGAAATTGAGCTTTTGTGGCAACAACATAAGAGTAGGTTTTGCGTGTTGTGGTACTGTTTTAATTTTCAACTCTGGATGATCAAGATCGAATTTCAAGGTTTTTAGAATCAGTTCTAACAGACACTGTTCAGATATCAATAACTGGAACATCCAGCAGGACAGTGGTTCAGTACATTTCCAAATCCACACGGACCACACAATCTGAGAAATTTCTCAGAGGTTTCTGTTACATCAGCCAAAGGCACCAGTACCTTTAGATAGGGAACATCATTTTACCATAAGATTGGTTTCCTTTATGTACTTATTTCCACCTTATCCAGCATTATAACAGTGCCGTTGTCAGGGGGTTTTTGACATGGGGATGAAGAGATCCTCAAGTTGAAGATGCCAGTAAATGGCAGTATTTTCATTATAAAGTTAAACACTTTATTACCTTTACAAAGGGTGCCAATAATTCTAAAGAACAGCAGACCAGCTTAACTCTTCTCCTGGAGATCTTCTTCCACAGGAATCTTAGTTCCAAAACAAATGTAACACATTTCCTGTTCATGTTCATATGTTCCTGTGCTGTTTAATTAAGTGGTTCAGGTGTATTAGATTTGGGCTGGAAATCTGCTGGATGAGTAAATCTCCAGGAGCAGAATTTGGCTAGCTTAGCAAATGTGCTATTCTAGCATGGGCACTTTTAGAGCTGTCTCCTTTTTTAGAGACCCCCACTTTTGTAGCTCCTATAGTTAGACATAGTTTGTCATAGTTTTATGATTGCTGTTCATAGTGCATTGTGACAATTGCGGTGGTCCTTCTTTGTAGCATGGGTTCTCGCATATGAACATGTTGAAATATTCAAGAAAAAGAGCAGAACAACATATCAACACTTGTGAATACATGTTCATGGCAAGTTTTTCAAGTTTTTTTAGTTCTTTTTCAATTAAACCATGTTTTCTGCTTTCAGGCCAGTGATTGTGGAGATCCCTCATTTTGCTGCTCTGAGGGGAAAGGAGAGAGAGCTAGTAATTCTGCGCAGTGAGACAGGAGAAAGCTGGAAAGAGCATCACTGTGAATATACAGAGGAGGAGCTGAATCAGATCCTCAATGGCATGGACGAAGGTGAAATCCTAATTTTATTTTGTACAGATAGACCTTTACTGAAACCATACATCTGAGTATGAATATTGGAATATGTTTTTTTTACATTATAATAATGTACTATATATGGTATGTGATTTTAGAGTACATTGTTATTTATTTAATTCCTCCTATTATTCACATCTATTTATACACTGTTCAAAAAAATAAAGGGAACACTAAAATAACACATCCTACTGTAGATCTCAGTGAATAAAATATTCCAGTTGAAAATCTTTATTTATTACATAGTGGAATGCGTTGAGAACAAAATAACATAAAAATTAACAATGTAAATCAAAATTATTACCCCTTGGAGGTCTGGATTTGGAATCATACTCAAAATCTCATACCACCCTCATGGAGTCTGTTTCTGACAGTTTGAGCAGAAACATGGATATTAGTGGCCTGCTTGAGGTCATTTTTGCAGGGCTGTGGCTCTGCTTCTCCTGTTCCTCCTTGCACAAAGGAGGAAGTAGCGGTCCTGCTGCTGGGTTGTTGCCCTCCTATGGCCCCCTCCATGTCTCCTGGTGTACTGGCCTGTCTCCTGGTATCTGCTCCATGCTCTGGACACTGTGCTGACAGACACAGCAAACCTTATTGCCACAGCTCGCATTGATGTGCCATCCTGGATGAGCTGCACTACCTGAGCAACTTCTGTGGGTTGTAGACATCGCCTCATGCTACCTCTATGGTGAGAGAACTGACAAAATGCACAAGTGACCAGAACATCAGCCAGAAAGGATGAGAACAGAGAAACGGTCTATGGTCACCACCTGCAGAGTTACATTGTGTTATTTAAGTGTTCCCTTTATTTTTTGAGCAGTTTATTTTCATGAATCACTGACATAGGTTAACCTATAAATTCTTATAAATTGCTTACTCTGTAGCTTACATTGAATCATCATGTCAATGTCCTGTTTTATTAGAACTAGACCCACTGGAGGAACTGGAGAGAAAGCGCATTTGCCGCATTATTACCCGGGACTTCCCACAATACTTTGCAGTGGTGTCACGGATCAAACAGGATAGTAATTTAATTGGTCCAGAAGGTGGGATCCTGAGCAGTACAGTGGTACCACAAGTCCAAGCTGTTTTCCCAGAAGGAGCACTGACGAAACGCATTCGAGTTGGTTTGCAGGTAGCTATAAAGATTGTATGTTAGTTTTATTATTTATTTATTTATTTATTTATGATTTATTTTTTCACTTGTTTAGAAAATGTAAAAGTTCAATTAGTCAATTGAATAATAATACATTTTGTATGAATAATATATTTTGTAATAATAATACATTTATTTGAATATGTGACAACGGAGGTTGTAATCATTCCTGGTAATTCCCTTTACTCAGCCGGTATGTTTGCTGCTTTCAAATGCTATTTTGCTCATCACGTCATTGGTTAAAAAGCAGTCTTCTAAAGATCTATAAAAACAGGTGATCAGCAGTATTGCAGTTACTGCTCTTGCAATTGCATTTACACTGGCTTCTCTGTCTTGCTTAGTCTCAGCCTGTGATCATGGATGTGGTGAGGAAAATCTTGGGAAATAAGGCTACGTTCAGTCCTATAGTTACTCTGGAGCCCCGTAGAAGGAAGTTCCATAAACCCATCACCATGACCATCCCTGTTCCAAAAACATCCACTGACCCTGTTCTTAATGGCTTTGGAGGAGATACACCAACACTCCGACTACTATGCAGCATCACAGGTGAACCATTTCATATACACATATACAGACTTAATGACTTAAGCAAACATGATGATTGTGTGACTAGCATTGAACAGATGCTAATAGCCAGAATTAACATCATGTCATTTATAGTGTCTGTTTATTTCCATGGTTTATTATTAACATTTACATTTTTAGGATTCGAACGAATTAAAGGCTAATACGATGAGTTCATACATACTGTATGATTATTAGGGATGCACATCTGTATTGAAAAAAAAAACAGAATTTGAAAATCAGTTAAAGTGCTGAAATTAAGAAACTAGTGGCTGTTTAGCATGGCTATCATGGATAATTAGGCTATAATTCATGAGTTCATATCCCTGGCAACTTTTATTCATGTCATAAAATTACAACAGACATGCAAAATCCATATAAACTAACTTTCACAGGAATTATACACATCCTACGTTATTAAGATTAAGATTCACCTTTTTGCCAATGTGATTTGCACACAATGGAATTTGACCTCCACATTTAACCCATTAATGCAGTGAAACACACACACACACACACACACACACACACACACACACACACACACACACACTAGGCTGTGAGAATTTGTGCCCAACGCAGTAGGCAGCCTTTATGGGGATTAGGTGCCTTGCTCAAGGGCATTTCAGTCATGTCCTGTCTGGGGATCGAAACGACAACCTTCCGGTCACAAGACCAGATCCTTAACCACTATAGGCCATATATATATAGGCCCCTATGTCCATTAAATTGACATTCTTATGCAAAGTCATGAAGGGTCTGAAATTTGATCCATTGAAAATATAATTTTTGTGGTCAAATGACTAGTGCCCAGCGCTTCTAGAATCAGTAGATTCCTTCTAGTCACTGAAACTGCTCTGTGTATACTCTCATCTAGGTGGAACCACCCCAGCTCAGTGGGAGGACATCACTGGAACCACTCCGCTGACTTTTATCAATGACTGTGTGTCATTCACTACAAATGTGTCTGCAAGGTAGATCCAGATACCTCTCTATGGTTTAGTTGTGTTATTTATTTTGCTAAAAAAATTTTTACTTTGATTTTAAACAAACCTTATTTATAATATGTTACCTGTAAACCAGAAAAATCAAATTAGTGTTACTCACCATGTCCTCCATCTTTGACTCTTTAGATTTTGGCTAATAGACTGTCGGCAGGCCCAAGAGTCCGTCAACTTCGCCACACAGGTGTATCGAGAGATTATCTGTGTGCCATATATGGCTAAATTTGTTGTCTTTGCCAAAACCCATGACCCCATAGAGGCACGCCTGCGCTGCTTCTGCATGACTGATGACAAGATTGACAAAACTCTAGAGCAGCAGGAGAACTTTACAGAGGTGGCTCGCAGTCGGGATGTGGAGGTGAGTATAAAAAATGTTTTATTTGGTCAAATAGATATTCATAAGAAATACAGATTACCATTTAAATGGCCTTTCAGGAGTATCAGTCATGCAGAAATGTAATGTAGTTGTTTATGCAATAAGATAATAAAGCCTATGTACTGTTACCATATGCACTTGCAAGTTGACCTCAACACATCGTTATTCTCAGTGAATTTCAAGATATGCATGTGCATGGTGCATGACTGCTTGTTTTGTGTTGCATAATGCTTCACTTTCAAAAGCTCAAAAAAGTTAATCAGACATTCTCTCAAGCCAATCACTTAGTAACTTTAAACTTTATGCAAATGAGAAATGAAATGCTTTCCTCTTCTTCCTCTGAAGCCTGAAGGCAGTGTTGGTTATGAATCCGTCAGTTCTGTGTACCAGTGAAGCAAGAACTCAAAATGTAAATCATATGGATCTCATGTGTTGTCTGCTAAGGCAGTTTGTTTGATGCAGTTGAGCTAAATGACTTTCTAGCTTGTAAGGGTGACTGATGTACATGAGGAAAAAGTATAATTATCTCTGATGAAATGCTGAATGCAGCTAAGAAATAGCAAATAGTGTATCAGACTGTTTAGGTCCCCAGGTATGTTGAATATGAGTACTGTCTTCATTTGCATAACAAATGCAAATACCTTGATATCTTGTTTGATATCTTTGTTTGAATTTATTGTATTTAATGCTATTCTCTAAAAGGTACTAGAAGGAAAACCAATCTATGCAGACTGCTTTGGAAATTTAGTCCCCCTGACCAAGAGTGGTCAGCATCATCTGTTCAGCTTCTATGCCTTCAAAGAAAACCGACTTGCCCTCTTTATAAAAGTGAGTCACCTGACATATACTCATGCTGTTAATTTTGTAATTCTTGGCTATTTTTTAGCAAAAGCAAGTGGAACTGTATTGTAATTCATTTTGGTTATTCAGCTGATGACATTAATGTAGAAGTGTGAGGCAGCTTTTTGACATGTCATTTACAGCTCATATAGTTGAATGTCTTTAATGAGTTTTTTAATGGCCGCCTGTTGGAATTCTTGCAGATACGAGACAACACTCAGGAGCCCTGTGGTCGGTTGTCCTTCATGAAAGAACCAAGATCATATAGGAGTCTGGCCCACAGTGCTATTTGCAACCTAAATATTACTTTACCAGCTTACTCTAAGGTAACCCACCTCATTATACATTATTTAACATTGTCATCTGTATTATAAAATGACTTGTGAAACCATTTAATGTGTCTTGAACAATTTTTCACGCTTCTGTGTTTTGGTTCAGATTTCATTATGCATGCATTCTTCTAACACTTATTTTTGTAACCTCAGTGTTTTTGTGTCAGATTGTTGACCCTTGCAGTTGTATCACCATCCATAAATTATAGTATAGTTTTACTGTTAGTAACACAGTAAAGGCATACACACACCTGTTTACACTAAAACTCTGATACTAAAGCAGTATTATAACAAAACTTACCCTATTATACTACAGAAACACTCAAATGTTTGAGATTACCTAACGTTTTCTACAACCACACATATTTTGATATCTAAAGAATCTTTTTTTTCTAGCCAAGACAAATCCACAGATGCTGCTGCTCCAGATACTCAATCTTCAGTGGTAGATGGGTGAGGTAGGACAGTGTCACTGCTTTTTAGTTAAGTTTTGATGTCTCACACAAGTGAGCTTATAGGCTTTAGCAGCTGTTTACTCTCCACCAGAAAGAAGCACATATTTCATGCAAGGTGTCATAGGATGTAGAATTGTTATGGATACACTAGAATAGGAGATATTAGTTCATACACCACCTCAATAAGCACCATTAATCACATTTTCAGCTATTTGAAATAGAAAAAGGTTATCTTGTTCAAAATAGCACTAGTTCTAGCTCAAATCACACCCATAAATTTCATACAATTGTATGCTCTATAAGTTCATTTTCAGCAACTTGTGGTATACACCAAAACTGAATTAAAAAGCAGTGATACTGTCATACCTCACCCTTCTACCATTGAAAATTGTATATCAGGAGCAGCAACATGTGTGAATTTTCGTATTCTCCAAACAGCTAGAAAAATAAAGAATTGTGTTTTAAGTAAAAGGTGTTAAGAAAATATTAATTTTAAGAGATGACTCCAAACTATGTAGTGTATATCTCATTTCACCATTTGACTGGCTTCTGTATGTATAAAGATGTTTATAAATAATTGCAGATTTTGAGTTTCTGTAATTATAATGTTAATATGCATGACACTTAAAAAAACTGTCCTCAAATATCTTATAATAAAGGCTTTTTAATTCTAAGAAGAGTGCCATGGATATTAGGTTTTTGTGTTGTTTAGGATGTTTAGTTGAAGGGTACATTACAACATAATAATAATAGTAATAGTAATAATAATAATAATAATAATAATAATAATAATAATAATAATAATTATTATTATTATTATTATTATTATTATTAATAATAAAAATCAAGCTCATAGTCCATTACACGTATATTTCCATGTATGTAGTGTTACATTTATTTACTAGTTTGCCAACTTTAGTCATTACAAAACAGTGATAGGTTAGTAGTTACAAAAAAAAAATCATCATTAGAGTTAACAAGTATTATAGAGGTCCAGATCAGTGGTTTACAGACCTTAAACAATGTTCCTGTCTTCAAAACCTGTCTTCAACGTGTGTACACATCATCTTTAATCATTTTTTATTTAAAAAAGTAAGCAGATTGGCTGTTTCTGTGCTCCATACACACCTCTTCTCATGCCACGCCTCATTGGCTGGCTCAAGAATTCTGTTGCTGTGGTAACTGCTTTGCCTGCTCTTTCTTTCCCCTTCTCTCTGTCCTGTATCCCTCTGTCCCTCTTTCTCTCTGTGTCCTCCTCTCTCTTTTACTGCTTCTTGCTCCTCTAAGGAATCAGATTCAGACCAAGAGCCTGATGAGGAGGTAACTGTGGAGATATTTTCCTCTATTCCCATAACATGACTTCTTTCTGGATGTCCTTTGTTCTCTGTAGTTTCAAGGACTGCAGTGTTTTTGTCATTTCCTGCAGAAGCTGTTTAACCAGTGTGCAGTCCCTGCATAATACTAAGCAGTAGTTATAATTTAGGATTTGGAGTAATCACAGGGCTTAGTTTTTACACTCTGAGGTCAGTAAATCATAATCACCAAACCACATCAAAACAAGCCTAAACATATGAGTGTTCGAAACCTCTTCCTCTCTTGCTATCCTGAATTGGGCACATCATGCTACAATAGGAATGCTATAGTTTTATTAGAAGCTTCATGTACAATGTCAAATTACAAAATAGAATATTGTGAAAAAGTTAATTGTTCATAATTTAATTCAAAAAGGTAAACTGACATGTTATATTCATTAAATTTATAGTGACCTTTCGCGCCTTGTTTGATCAGTATGAACAGTATTCTGGAACCAGAAATCCACAATGCAATTTTAGAACTTTTCATTTTGAATTTGAGTACATTACTATTTAAACAGTATCAACATTAACACAAGGCTTAATGTGTCACTTTACATGTAAAAAATATATATACAGCATTTTACTTTTCTGAATTACATTATGAGCCCAAATTAATTCATATAGATAAGGTAGTATAGGTAAGTTAAGACACATTTGAGTTACTCAGCAATCCATGATTAGTTTACAGTTTTTTATTCTGGCTGTATTTAAAATTATTCTGTTGATTTGTCCCATTACTTACCTTCACAATAAAAAAGCAGACAATATAACAGTTTTGTGAATATCCATGCTTTAAAGGGGACTTATTATACCACTTTTTCAAAAGTTAAAAAGGTTTAAGCCTAACTAAATAACTCCAATCTAGAACGGTCTGATTTTCTTTTTCTGCTCACCACACTTTCTCTATTTCAAGATGTTTTCCACAGATGTTCTAGCCAATGAGAATTCATCTTCGTCATCAAAAACAGTGTCCACTTAGTGATATGTGAGAGTCAGCATCGATTTTCAGCCACCTCAGAGCTGAAGAACAATTCTTTGAGAGGCAGCTCCCTTTCAGTATCTCCACACACACATAAGAGAAAGACAGGACAGTAAAGCCACATTCAGCTGCTATAATTATATTCATGTTGTCCTAATAATCATGTAATGCAGACATGACACAACAAACTAATCAGCACTAACCAGGTATTGATCCATATACATAGGGCCATTATAAGTTCAACTTAAACTTCTACTGTATCTCTTTAATATAGAACAAAACCAAAATTAGCTACTTATTTGAAGTTCCTACCAGGCACCAAAATATATGTAACTGCTGCACCATTTAAGTGGAAAGTAATTTGTTGAAAGTGAGTTTTTTTGTAGAAAAAGCAGAAATATTAACATTTCTCTCATATTGAAATGTCACTGCCAGTTAAAATTAGTACCTATTTAAGAAAAGGTTTTTACAGTTATCAGTTTTACAAACAACGCAGTTTTACAAAGTACTCACAGACACACAGTGGTTGCTATACATCCATTGGCTCTATTCTCTTACAAACACAAAACTGATTGAGTTTTCAAGCTATAAACTATAAATGTCATGTTTCTGGACCTAGACTGCCTACAATTTTTTGGGGGGTTATCTTATTTCACAGTTTTATAGTTAGTAGGTATTCCACATACCCAAACAATGAAAATCAGATTTTTCCCCTTGACAGCATGGATGTTTTGAAACTCTTATAATGTTGTATCTGTTCAGTCAGTAGTTTACAAGTGATTGACACTGTTTCACGTGTTTCTCTTTACAGACTAGCCGAACACTTGGGAAATGTAAGATATTTCATTTTTCTAGTTTTAGTGTCCAGTTTTATCATTTGCTTCTAATTTGCTAATTTATATAATGACTACTGTAAGTTTGAATTCATTAACATCTGGAATAATCGAAATGATACTAATCATTTACTGATCCTAATGATCACTAATTGTTAAACATGCAAGTCTTTCCTGCTTAATCTGTTTGAAATGTGCATTAGTATGATTTAAGTCCTGTGTCATCTCTCCTTCCCTGTCCATAATACCATCAGATACTTTAGTGTAGAGATTATCTTATGCCCACCTACATGTCACAACATGTAAGACAGTATAACCTTGAGAAGCTTTCGCTAAGTTTATGCTTGCTAAAGTGAGCCAAAAGTTTTAAGTGAAGCTTTGAATGAGATACTGTTTTTGCATGAACATGGAGTAAATTTCATTCATACTGTGGTGATGCTTGTGTGTTAAAGTTGTTGAATTGTAATGGATTCCTACCCTCCATCAAATGTTATAACAATCTGCAAAGCAAACTAGTTTCCCATTTCCCCTGTTTCCTGTTTTTAGTATTCCTCAGGCAGTGTACATAGAACATTTAATGTGACTAACATGCATAATATGACATGCACAACATGCATGGGTATCTGGTATCATTCAAGGGAAATGATCTTGTGATATGACAATAGTTACCACCCAGTTATGTAGATTGAATTATGTATGTGATCATTTCAGTGGTGAACTATGGCTATTGAAGTTCTCTGGCTAAAGCCCTATTCAGATTGAATTGAATATGTGACCCCGCCAGGGAAAACCAGGTCAAAGTGTTTTTTTTTTTTTTTCAAAATTAGTTTTTTTCAAAACAACTTTTTTTGTGAATTTAAGTTTTGTTTTTTATCAAAATATGTACTATGATAGATATCTGAGACAGTTATCTTTTATTTACAGCAATAAAACCAAGTGGCTAAGTTTTGTCCCTAATGTGAGTGACACGAAATTGACATGATACCTCAATAAGTTGCCCAGTGACTTTGGCCTGGTTTTCCTTGGCGGGGTCACGTATATGGGGTCATCAATTTAGTACAATCTAGATGCAAATGTTTACAATTTCCCAGGAAAATATCATCTCACGTTGGAAAATAGTTTTTTGGCCACTGCATTCAATTTTATACAAAAGCTTCCTAACTCACCAAACAAACAAAAAGAATGCTTTTGAAGAGTCACTCAACCATCTACTTGATGGAAATCTTCCACTCCAAACCTGACTTGGAAAAAAGATCAAAATTATTAGAATTCTGCATTCTTTTTGAAGGGCCAGCTATAATAACAGCTACATGTAGTAAGTCAGTACTTACTAATGTTAGTATTCACAGTGAGTTACTTAAAACCTAATATATAATAAAATCTATAATATAAATGCTTGCTTTTAAACACACACACAATGATATTATTATCCCTATAAATGATAATAGGGAAGATAAATAAATAAGCATATAAGAGAATAAATAATTATAAGTGTGAACATACCAGTTTTCAATTTCTAACAACTGACTGAAAACAGCTTCAGCTCATATCTTGGTAAATTCCAGCCAAGAGGTTAGAGTATCAGGAGAGTTAATTTGTCTGTGATCTATCAAGATTCCACTAGGAAAAAACATTCTGGCTGGACTAATTTCAGGTCAGTGTTTAGGCCCTTTAATTTTATACCAAAATCTAATAAAAATACTAATACAGAACTTATAGACTTTAAAGGCAACAAGCATGAAATAAAAGTAATTAAAAAACATTTGGCAGAAATCATTAGGCTTTTATTAAAGGTCCTTATGGTTCCCCACTGAATCTTTTGCATACATACAGAATTAATCACCCACTACATCTTGTATAGTGTAAGGAAAATAAATGAATTATCACCACACTATGTAATGTAATGAAAGGTTTTAGTAAATATGCTTTTGTATAAATGTTTATGGTCTGGGATGAAAATCTTCCAGACACTTTCTTTACACCTAAGGCTGCATGTTAATAATATACATTGCATGGAAATAACTTGGCTTACATAGTGTGTTTGTGTGGGTGTGAATGTTGTTTTCTGTGTGTGCATAAAGTACAATCATCTTTCTTCAGTATTGCATATTGCTTAACTTTTTCTTCTCCATTTTTCTTCAGCACATGATTTTTAGTCACATTATATTTTCTGCTTATATCTATTAAATATGATTATTCTGTCACATACAGCCATTGACTCTACAAAATAAGTTTATTCAATCTGCGAACCTAACTGTCATCATTTATTTCATTCCTGAAAATTCAGACGTGCCGTTATATCACTGGCTTTCTTTTGTAAACAAGTGCTTTTGAAAACATTGTTTATTTCTCTCTTTCTCTCTCTCATTCCCTTTTCTGTAGACATGAGTTTTACATCTTGAGCAATATTGAGCAGTCTTGTCTGTCTGTGTTGCTCCTCCACAGTATGTGAACTTGTGTTTGTTTTTATTTATTTTAAAATTCAATTGTCATTTGAGTTTGATTCTTTTTTTCTCACATGTGTGAATGTGCTGTTGTACAGACTGTGGATAAGCAAGTTATTTCCTGCTTATTTCCCTAGCATTTTTAAGGTTTGGTTAGCGTTTGCTTTGCAGTTGTTTCATCCTTCCTATACATCCATTATCTACCTCCTATATTCTACTTCACCCACTCCTCAGTCAATCCTGTGCTGTTCCTTGAAACTTTGTGCTGCTCCTATCCTGATGTCATTTTCAACTCTCTGTTCCCTTTCATTTAAATTTTGGTTAATTTGCTCCTTAAATGTCCTCTTTCAAAATGGAAGATGACGAAGATACTGAAACTTCTACAGAGACATCCATCCTGAAATCACACTTGATTCGAGAGTCTCCTGCCCTTGCAAGCCCAGATTTGCTATCAGAGGTGTCAGAGATGAAACAAGATCTGATCAAAATGAGTGCCATTCTCACCACAGATCCTTCTGAGAAGTCGAGCCGTATGCATGGGGGTGATCTAGAAAAGGGAGTGGAGGAGGTGTCAGGGGAGCCTTTTGAAATAATGGAAAAGGTCAAAGAAGATCTGGAGAAAGTTAGTGAGATTCTAAGAAGTGGGACATATGAGGATGAGGAGTCTGCGAAAGCAGAATGCCGGCCATATAAAAAGGATGAGGAGTGGGTTCTTCTTTCAGATTGTGAAATTGAGGAGGCCAAAATGATGGCAACCTTTGAAACTCAGGAGCCATTTCTTAAGGATAGTCGAGGCAACCGAGCGACACAGAGACAAAAGGGTGTCAAAGAAGACAAAGAGTATCTTCTGGATGTGTCTGTGTCTTCTGGTGCTGCATCACAGGAGAATGTGGTACAGGAAAAGTTCACTGAAGTTGTTCTGCGCAGAGGTGGTAAAAAAATCATACCAACTATGCTAAAAGAAACTAAAACACATGTGACTGAAGTGAAAAAGCCTGCTCGAAGAAAAGGGCTTCAAGGACATACAGATGAATCACACATACCCCGCTCAAAAGCAGGCTCTGTCAGTGAAAACAAAGGAAAGTCACAAGCTGAAAAAACCCTACTAAGTACCCCTACACACCAGAAAAAGTCACCTGTATCACCAGTAGTTGAGGAGACACCAATTGGTTCAATTAAAGACAAAGTTAAAGCTCTTCAAAAGAAAGTAGAAGAGGAACAAAAGAGTCAAAGGCAGACTGGAAGCAAACCCTCTGTTGGATCTTCAGAAAGAAAATCACCTGCCATTAAAGATAAAAAAACATCAGGGCCCAAAAAAACACAAATTTCAGCCAAATCATCAAAAACTGAATCTGAAAAACTAGAAGAGACTATGACTGTGAGAGAACTAATGAGAGCTTTTCAGACAGGACAAGACCCATCAAAGAGAAAGTCTGGACTCTTTGAACACAAAACAGCTTCTGGACTAAAGAACACAGAAACAGTTCAAATAAAAGAAACCCTGCTCACACAGTCTCTGTCTGAATCACCTTCACATGGACGAGAAGTGTCACTTGATGCCATAGAACCACAGACAGAAAAAGAGCTTCAGATTAGCCCAGAGATAAGACATTCCAAAGACTTTAGTGCAGATATAAGAGCAGAACTTGAAGACAATGCTCAATATCAACAATTTAAAAAGTCAGAGGGCAGTTCTGCAGACTCTACAGCTGAGTCAAATATGGCAACTACAGCTCCTCATGATCAATCTAGACACATTAGAAGGTCTCGACGTGATAGTGGAGCTGAAAGTAGTGCACATGAAGACAGCTCTGATAGTGTTAAAAATGAAGAGTTGGCAGATTCACCTTGTGCCAGCGTAGGTGAAGGGGAAGTCCACATAAGCTCAGAGGAGAGTTACAAACATGAAGGCTTGGCAGAAACTCCAGAAACAAGTCCTGAAAGCCTTTCATCATCACCAAAGCAATCAGGTCAATCTATACTTGGAAAGCCCTCAAAAGTAGCAACAGTTACTGCCAAGGACAAGAAAAGCCATTTATCTGATTCCTCTTCCACTGCTGGAATTACAGTTGATGAGCAAGCATCCACAGCAACTATTCAGCAATCATCTGTGAAAAAAGCAGTTGAAGATTCTCCAAAAAGTGAGTGTGTGATTGCTTCTCAGGGCAAAACTGTTAAATTTGACAATGAAAATGCCCCTGTTGATAAAGACATTCTATTGCCATCATCCAAACCATCTAAAACTCGGAAATTAACAAAAAGGGGTTCTGAAACAATAGAGAGTTTTTTAAGTGATGAAGAATCCTCCGATGGCCAGCCAGCATCAACCTCTGCTGACTCCATGGCCTCAAGGCCAGACACACAGGGTCATAGTGGTTTAGTTCTGCATCTTAAACATCAAGATTCAGAGACCATTAGTCCAATGGCTGATGACTCTATAACCATTAGCCACAAGGACTCTTTAGAGGGTAGTCCCCTTATGGAAGACAACTCCTCCCATAAAACCCCAGATTCAATTGAACCTAGTCCAACTAAGGAATCCCCATGCCGTGACTCTCTAGAAAGCAGCCCTGTAGAGCAGAAAGCCATCTTGACCTTCCCTCCTATCATAGAACAACCCAATGTGACTGCAGGGCACCTGACATCCTCCAAAGCTCCTGAGTTCCCCCGAGAAAATTTGTGTAGTAGGCTCCTCAGAGACCACGAGGGTAGTGCCGAAGATGACAGTTGTGAGCAGACATCTCAGCTGACGAGTTCGGGTAAGAGTCCTCTTTCCCCTGACACCCCAAGTTCTGAAGAGGTAAGTTATGAGGTCAACCCTAAAACCCCAGATCTTATGGTCCTGTCCATGTCCCTAAAGCCATCAGTCATACCTGAGGATGCAGAGGAAGATGAGTCGGAGTGTGGCATGGCTCAAAGGAAAATCACCCCAGAGGAAGAGATGTTTAAAATGGCTGCCAAAATAAAAACATTTGATGAGATGGAACAAGATGCAAAAGGCAGAAAGGACAATAAAAAAGATATATGGTCCTCTCAGACTACAGTTGAGTCTGAAGAAGGACATGAAAACATCAAACTGATTGGGCTTACATTTAAAAATGAAACACCCTCAGTGGCTGGCCTTGGGCCCACTGAGTCCAAACAAGGGTCAGAGGTAGAACAGTCTGTAGAAACTACTATTAAAGTACAACCTCCCTCTCCTTTTCCAGCAGGTATGCATGAGAGCCCTCAAACAGCTGAGGACGTTCAGCAAACCATGGCCCACACTGCACCATCAACAGATGAATCTGCATTGGAGGGACCTCAGTCTGTCTCAGAAAAGCATATCACAAAAGTCCATCAGGTTCCTCAAGAGCCAAAAGAAAAGGCATCTGTTAAAGCTAAAGAATTAGAACAGATAACAAAAACACCGTCCAGCAATGAAGGGGCAGCAAATATAACTGATGAACAGAAAGAGGAAAGCCTAAGAAAGTTATGGGGAAGCAAAGATGATGACAGGGGCGGAAAACTGAAAGATGCTTGTGGTCACCAGCAAGTTAATAGCAAATCACATAGTCCAACAGAATGTAATATAACAGATGAGGTTAAAGGGGATCACATGAGGCATACAGGGGCATCTGATATACATTTAGGCAGGGAATCCTTAAGAACCCAAGCAGAATCTGTGCCCATTACTATGGGGCAATCAAGAGATACATTTAAACCAGAAATATGTATATATGATGACATTGAAGAGGATGATGAAGAAGAGGAACTTCCTAAAACCAAGTCAAGAGGAGTAACTGCAAAAGCAGAGGCAGACTCATGGAGTTCTATGCGAGAAGATGATGATGCCTTTGCAGCAAGAGTTAGAGAAGAGGAGCAAAAGATTTTAGGTCTGATGGTAGATCGTCCATCCCAAGGTGCAACTCCAGACACCACACCTGGAAGGACACCCACTGAGGAAGGCACACCAACAAGTGAACAGAACCCTTTTCTTTTCCAAGAGGGTAAATTATTTGAGATGACTAGAAGTGGTGCAATAGATATGACCAAAAGAGGCTATGAGGAGGAAGGTTTTGCTTTCTTTCAAATAGGAGAGCAACCAATCGAAGAGGCACTTGCAGAAGATGTTAGGGAAGAACCTGGTGGAGATTTCACTGGGGCAGAGAAAGAGGTTGGTCTTAACCTGACATTGCAGATTAAAACAGAAGGTGTTGGTCAGTCTTCTAAAGATACTACAGATGGATCCCTCCACTCTCCACCTGAGGATGATCAGTTGGGATCAGCAGGTAAACTTGATGCCTCAAAGTCTAGAATTCCCATTAAAATGGGTGTTTCTGCCTCGGCCAAACCCACAAAGAAAAATCAAGCAACAACAGAAGCTGCAGAATCAAAAGCAGACAAAATATCAGAAGACAGCCCCCCAGGAACTGATCCTTGTACCCCAGAGCCAGTCATAACTGATGTCCAGAATGCAGTGTCAACAGTTACTAGATCAGTTTATTCCCAACAGGACCAAGAGTCCTCAGATTCCTCACCAGAGGATCAGCATTCAGTAAAAGAACTACCTAAAGCCCCTGAAAAGACTTCCCCAACTTCTGAAGGCATATCAAAACCAAAAACCAAGCTTGTGTCTAAAAGTCAAACCACATCTACTCAGAAAAAGTCTCCCTCCTCTAAAGAGGAGGAGAAACCAAAATCAAAAATCCCTGTAAAAGCTATTTCCCCGAAATCTGAGGCAGGACTCGACCCGTCTATGAAACGGGCTGAATCTCTTAAGGATAAAAAGTCCAAGCTGCCTGTAAAACCTGAAACAAGGAGAAAATCTGAGACAGACACAGGTCCCTCTGTAAGCTCCAGAGTGACAAGGTCTATCAAAACCAAGAGCTTCTGTGAAAGTGATTCTACCAAGAAACCAGCTAAAAAAGACCAGGGTCAGGCATCAAGTTCTGAGTTTTCCAGCAAATCTAAGACATTACCATCAAGGCTACCTGTCAGGGGAAAATCTAGTCAACTACCCCAGACCTCTACACCTGGAAAAAAAGAGAATCACACTGAGAGATACAAGCAATCTTTTGATTTCTCTGAGGAGATTAGTGATGAGGCAGCTAAGTTAGTGGAGAGGTTGACTCAAGCAGAGAAAGAAAAAGAGGAGGCAAATGCCATGTCGGATGATGAAAGCAGCACCGTAGATGTCTCAGTAATAGAGAGTGAGCCTTTCCCTGACATGCAGATGCCTCTTCCTGAGGACCCATTGGTCATTAGGCCTCGGTGGGACGACCCTGTTGAGACGCAGATGGAAAGAATCCCTGCTGATAAAAGCCAAGTCCGAAGTCAAGGTATCCCCCATCACAAGGGGCCCATTCTCTCTCTCTCATCTGCCTCAGCACATTAGCGATGAAGGTGCTGCCTCTCTGTCTTGTAGCTAAAGCTTCAACTCTGTGGTTCTTCTGTGATGTTTGAAGTGTGTTTGTGCCTGTCTCTTTTCCTTGTATGTGTCGTAGTATTGTTAAGACTGATTTAAGGTCTTCTTGTGATAAGCTACAGAGCATGCTGCAATGACTCCTGACATTTGTATAGCCATTATGTATGCTGCTGCATCATTTCATAAGATTACTATCAAGTTCCAGAGAGCTTTCCCATTAATTTCGCAATGCACTATATTTCACAATGTACTACAGAAATATGTGTTTGAAGAATAGAATATGACTGACATTTTAGCAATACACCTAAGATATTGCACCTATTTTTGCAATTAATTTGCATATTCAAGGATTCAGTGTAAATGTTATGTAACATCTAGTTTGATTTCAAGCATAATCCAAAGCCTTTAAAAGGAAAATGTAAAACAATGTAAAACCAAGAGAAAGCCAGTGATTATACATTTTTTATTTAGGGTACAGTATTGGTAGATATAATATTTTCCCTGTAGTGATTTGTTTCTTACCAAAATCCTAGAATAGTTTTTATGTATTTAATTTATAAGATTGTGATTTGGTTATTGATTATTTTAATGGTACTGTTTACAGTGGATCCACAGGATGAAGCTGACAGGAAGGAGGGGCGATTAGCTGTAATGGCTGACCACCTTGGTTTTAGCTGGGCAGGTAAAAACTATATTAGCAGCTAGTGGTAAGAACACGGCATGTTTTTTTAAAAAAAAAAAGTATTTCTTAATTATAATATCATTTAAATCAGTCTCATAAATCAGATCATAGTATAAGCAACAACATACAATAAATTGGGACTGTGTTTGTAGATATTTATAGAAGCATTAGCCTGCTACATAATTCTGAATTACTTAAGAACTTTTTGGCAATGTTTTATTATGCAGTGTGAAAATTACTATTTATGTTTTATTTTTATGTTTTCTTGTATTATGTATCCATTATTCATTCAGAACTGGCTCGTGAACTTGAATTTGGTGAAGAGCAAATCAATCAGATAAGGGTAGAAAATCCAAACTCACTTCAGGACCAAAGTCATGCGCTCATAAAACTATGGACAGAAAGAGAGGCATCAAATGCTACAGGTAGGAAAAACAGTACTGTTATTAACATTAATCAGTTTTAACTTTTTAAATAAAATCTTAATATTTTTTTGTGTTGTTTAGACTGTTTGATAGAATAAGTAATATCCTTGGTAAATATGATAACAAATATGCTTTTTTAGCCTCACTAAATTTTCTTTTTTTTCAAATTGCCAATTTACATTTTCAGTGAGCGATCAAGTTTAAACATGTTTCTTTGTTTTTATTATTACTATTCATATTAATGTAATGATTAAATCTAAATTGGAATCAATTGATGGAGGTTCTGTAATCCATATAAAATTGTAAATATTGTTCTGATTTGTCATGGGTTCTGCTGTAGATGTTGATCATTTTAAACACCAATATGAATACCGGTAGTTAAGGTTAAGCCTTTAGGAATATGCTAACACTTGCAATGTGTTGAATATTTTCTCTACACTTCCCCACAGAGAGCACTTTGATCACAAAGCTTACAAAGATTAATCGTATGGACATTGTACATCTCATTGAAACAAAGATCATCCAGTCCACTCAGGATCAGTCATCACATACCTATGCAGAAATTGAGCAGACCATATCACTAGATCACAGTGAAGGTAATCATTACATATGCTTAAGTGATAATGAGACCATATGCAAACCAGTAGGCCTGTTTCTCATTGTATAATGTAATTTATAAAGTCAATAAAGAAAACATTTAAACTTACCATCATTTTGAGGAGAAATTTATTTTGTAACATTGATTTACTTTAAACCTAAAAGAGCATATTCTCTACTACAGGTTTCTCAGCACTTCATGAGGATATGGACAGCCCTAGATCAGGCAGGCATACAGAGATCAGTCCAAGAAGAACAGAGCCTGGGCAGCAACCTCCCATGGTGTCTGTGGAGGATCTCTCTTCAAGTATATCATCCCTCAACGATACACAGAAAGAGAAGCTCCAGACAGATATAGACATAGGTCAACAGTAAGTGACTTGAGACCTCTTATGTTCACTTAAGAAACTAGTGGTTTTGAAATTACTGCAGGTTTAACTCCTTGTTTCTTTGCCAGGGTGATTGAAGGCTCAGCACAGTCTCATTTTGAAATGATTGGGTTGAAGCAACAGTTCCCAGGCACTGTCAAACAAGTAAGTCCTTTCTTTACTCTGTACAAAACTGTGCCTTGGAGGCTCCACTCTCAAGTATATGGCCCAGTTTACAAAGAGAGAGCTGTTCCTCAACTTTCATCAGACAAACTTCCACAGCAGTTACATCCTTTTGAAGATGATCCTCTCCGAGAATTAGGAGCAGCTGGGGGTCAGCCTGTGCACAGCCCAGTTAAAAATGATGTTGAAGAAAATATTTTGTCCACTGAATCACCCATTTGCCATAGGCTAAGCTACAAGCAAATAGCCATGACAGATTTTGAAGACACCCTCTTTGAGTTTGAGCATACTGAGAAAGATTTCAGTGAACTGTCTCTGGAGCTCAGACAAGCACCCGAGGATATTTCCACTTTTGTGTCTCCTAAGTCACTCACCATGTATCAACATTTAAGTGACAGATCTTATGAGAAAATGTCTCCACTGTCTACATCACTAAGCACAGAATGTGTTACAACCCAAAGGCTTGAGGCAAAACCTGTGACTGAAATGCTTGAAAACCAAAGCCTAGGTGAGGAGTACATAAAACGCCATGTTGAGGAAATTTCTGATAAGTTCTACAGAACCCTCTTTGGAGAAAATTATGCTTCTGTTGCCAAGGATACCATTTTAGTTACAGAATCCTTTGAATCATCTGAACATGCAATTTCCACTGTAGATAAAGTGGATAGTTTACTTCCAGAGGTTTCAAACTTATCCAAAGTCACTGAATCTGATCAAGCTTTTCCTAAGTTGTCTGACTTTTTTTCTAAACAAAGTGTTATTCCTGGTACACCATTCTCAGAGACTGCTGACACACATATTTCAAACAAGGAGCAAGTTCAAACAGTTTATAGCCCACCTTCTAAACGGTTATACCCTGGGGATGAGACTGTCATTTCTGTAACTAATGTCCTATCTACCAATAGTCAGATGTCACTTGACTCAGCAACTGGGCAGACATATCCTTTATTATATTCTGGATTGACTGAAACTCAATTTAAAACGAGTGAGGATCAAGTCAGTGGAACAATACCATTACAAGAAACACAAACCCATTTCCCCAAAGCCAAACACAGTAGCAAAATATGTACACCATTTTCTGAATATGCGTCTCTCATGTCGGTTTCTTTATCACAAACAGGTTATAGATCATCACCAGATTCTGGATCAGAATATGTAGCTGACCTGAACATATCTTTATATGAAAATCGATCCACATCACCTGAATCTGTGGTCTCACTACCTATAGACTCACCAATACCATTTGAGTACAAATACAGATCAGATTCCCTTGATTCCTGTATACTAATGTCTGAAATAAGAGCATGTTCACCTGAATCTGTAGCATCAGGTGAAGATCAGAGTCTACTTCCTTTTGACTCTCCTATACCGGATTTCAGACCACTTTCTCCTTTACCTCCAGTTTGTGAAAATGAAACATTTGAATTCATATTTTATGTTGAACAATGTAGAACTTCTTTTGATCATGGTGAAGAGTTGTTTTCCTCTGCTATGCATACGTCAGATGCTGAATTTGTGCCAGGGACATCTTATTTAATGGTCACTGATGAAATAGATAGACCAGTTTCACCAGGATCATGTACTGAATGTAGATCAGTTACACCTGAATCAAATGAATCTTCTGATCTCTGTAACTGTGAAAACATAGATAGAGAAACTTCTGAGACTGACTCAGTGCAAGGTCATTGGTATGCTGATTATATGATTAGTAGACCATCATCTCCTGAATCAGAAATGTCAGTAAATGAATGGAGGCAGCTATCACCTGATTCACCTCTGCCCAACTTTGTTCAAAATATGTGTGAATCAATCATGCCCATAAGAGAACAAATGTCTGTATCACCAGAAACAGATATTTCAGATTCTGAATGCAGCCTTATTGCACCATTAACCTTACCACATGAATGTCGACCTTTGTCACCTGAATCATTTTCATCTATAAATGAACACAGATCTCTTTCACCTGATTCTCCAATACCAAACTTTTCTTCATCACTGTGTGAATTGCATATATCTGTAAAAGGATATAGATCTGAATCACCTGAATCAGATCTTTTAGACAGAGACTATAGGCCCATGTCACCCATAGTAGAACTATTTGAATCTCGACCATCATCACCTGAATCTGTATCATCTGTAAATATCCATGGACCATTTTGCACTGATTCATTGAGTAAAGTAGGACTATCAGATCCCACCATGCAAAGTGAACTTTTACCACAGACTCTTGAGTCAGATATTTTGGATAGTTTCAAAATAGCATCTAATAGTGAGCTATTTCCTGATTATAAAAACCTCTCAAGCAAACAGATGTTGAAGTTGTCTGAAGAACCAACTGGACATGTCACTGAAAACTTCCCAAATGTAAATATACCCACTATAAAGCAGAACTTGGCATCTGCCAAGAAACAAGCACCAAAATTACCTGAATCAGTAGTTCCTAAAAATCTGGCTCTATTTACATCATTCATAACAGCTACCTCTGAAAAGAAATCATTTGATCCATCAGTCACAGGTGAGTACAGGCTTGTGTTTAAAGCTGTTCTTAATAATCTTATGAGTAAGGTATATGATCCCCAATATAAAGGTGAAACATTTTGTCTTAAATCAGGTGTTTTTGAGAACAGTGGAAGTGTACCAAAAATGACTTTAATTTCTGCCTTTAAACAAGGTCCTCCTGATTCTTTGACTTATCCTGAAGAATCAGCTCTCAGAGAATTTGACTTTTCTGATAGTGGACAGCTGCCCAAAGAATATAAGCAATATTGTCTTCAGACAGTAGACAGTTTTCACAACATAGTAGATGAGAACCGTACTCTGTCACCTGAGTCAGTGAGTGAATATAGACCCATGTCTCCTGAATCATTGATGTTTCTGGAATGCTTGAGAACATCCTCTCCAGAATCTGTAAATGTGCTCAGAGAATTATCACCAGACTCACCAATACCTCAATATGCAAGCACGTATTTAGAATTACATTTTTCAAACACAAGATCATTAACACCAGTATCTGTCTCATCTGAAGAAGAACATGATGTTGATAATACACTATATGACTGCAGACCATCATCACCAAAATCGATGGGGTCTGGAAATAGCAGACAATTATCGCCCGATTCACCCATTCCTGACTTCCATACATTTTTCATTGAAAGTGCTGCACCAGTTTCTGGATATAGATCATGTTCACCTCTGTCAGTTTGTTCAGATTTTACAGAATATGAATATTTCTTTGGAGACTTGTTTAATATGGAGCAGAAGACAGAATCAATTGATTCATTTATGACAAAATTTGAAGATGGGTCCCTTTCCCAAGATTCCATCTCTGAATACCAGCATATGTCACCTGAGTCTATGTTCATATTACCAGACATTAGAGGATCTTCACCAGATTCTCTTATTGCATCTAGACCATTGTCTCCAGATTCACCTG
>BRDA01013324.1:86966-100271 GCA_036984385.1 Crenuchus spilurus | reverse complement strand
ATGAGTTAAATGTTACTACAACTGCAGATTCTGATCATAGACCATCATCACCTGAATCAATGGCATCAGATGAGAGTAGACTTTTGTCCCCTGACACACCTATTCCTGAATTCAGATCAGCTATCCCTGAGAGCTACCTTCCCATTTCTGGATATCGATCATTTTCCCCTCAGTCACTGGATTCAGAATCTACAGAATATGAATGTATTCTTGGAGAATTGTTCAGTATGAAACAGAGGCCAGAATCTCCTGATTCAAATATATCAGAATTTGACAATAGATGCCTTTCCCCAGATTCTGTCTCTGAATACAGGCCTATGTCACCTGTGTCTAAGTTCATAATGCCAGACATTAGAGGATCTTCACCAGATTCTCTTATCGCATCTAGACCATTGTCTCCAGATTCACCTGTACCACAGTACTCAGCATTGTTTGAATCAGTGCCAGTAATGAGGCATAGATCATCGTCTCTTGAGTCCCTGGCATCAGATACAGATTATGAGTTAAATGTTACTACAACTGCAGATTCTGATCATAGACCATCATCACCTGAATCAATGGCATCAGATGAGAGTAGACTTTTGTCCCCTGACTCACCTATTCCTGAATTCAGATCAGCTATCCCTGAGAGCTACCTTCCAATTTCTGGATATCGATCATGTTCTCCTCAGTCACTCGATTCAGAATCTACAAAACATGAATGTATTCTTGGAGAACTGTTCAGTATGGAACAGAGGCCAAAATCTCCTGATTCATATATATCAGAATTTGACAATAGATGCCTTTCCCCAGATTCTGTCTCTGAATACAGGCCTATGTCACCTGAGTCTATGTTCATATTACCAGACATTAGAGGATCTTCACCCGATTCTTTTATTTCATCTAGGCTATTGGCTCCAGATTCACCTGTACCACAGTACTCAGCATTGTTTGAATCAGCACCAGTAATAGGGCATAGATCATCATCTCTTGAGTCTCTGGCATCATATAGAGATTATGAGTTAAATGTTATTACAGCTGCAGATTCTGATCATAGACCATCATCACCTGAATCAATCACATCAGTAGACGAGAGTAGACCATTGTCTCCTGACTCGCCTATTCCTGAATTCAGATCATCTTTCCCTGAGAGCACCTTTCCAGTTTCTGGATTTCAATCATGTTCACCCCAGTCTGCATTTTCAGATGATGAAAATGTTTTGGATATGTTTGTTACATTGTCTCCTAGTGCTACATCCACACCTTTAAGTGAACACAGGCCTATGTCTCCTGATTCACCTATATTTGTATATAAACAAATCAAACACGATGCAACTCTGGTCAGCCCTTTTCTGCAAGAGACTGTTAAAGTGGTACCTGAGTACAAACTTGTGTACAAAGTTGTTCCTTTTACTTTAAGATCTAATATATATGACCCTCAATACAAGGGTGAAACTTTCTTGCCTAAAACAGGTGTGTTTGAATATACTGGATGTAGAATGGAAGTTGTACAGACTTGCAGAATGGATAAGTCTGATGCTAACATTGAGTGTTCACCTGAGAAATTAACCATATCTTATAATGACAATAGTCAGTCAGGATACATGGATTCATCTTTATCACAGACAAATCAACTAGTTAAGGAATCTTTTGAACTTGCTGATAATAGCTGTGCATTATCCCCAGATTCTTTATCTAAAGATGCTTCTGAATATCTTTTAGAAATATCAGACCTGAGGATTTCTTCACCAGACTCTTTCAGATCTTTAAATGAGTTCCGACCTCTCACACCTGATTCACCCACACCTGAGCATGTGCCTGCATTACCTTATACAACATGGTTTCAGTCTGAAAGGCGACACTCTTCCCCTCAGTCAATTTCTTCAATAAATGAGTTCAGAAGACTTTCTCCTGATTCTCCCATACCTGAGTTCTTGGACCCTTCACCAGTTCCAGCTGAATATGATTTTCAATTTCGCCAATCACAAATAACACCATTAATATCTGAATCACAAATATTGCAATTAACTTCAGTACCTTTGGAATACACAAATGTATATTGTCTCTCATCAGAATGGCCAGACACTGAGCAAAGGCAAGTGTCACCTAGTTCTGATATGGCAGAATGTGGTTCTAGATCTTTGTCTCCTCTATCAGACCAATTTGCCTCTCCTTTCAGATACCCATCCCCTGAAGCTTTCAGATTTGAAATACAGTCCTCAGTAAGTGCTACACCTGAGATTTTTATATTTGAGGCTAGTATTCGCCCAGAATCTCCTGATTCAGTAACATCTGACTCAAATAGCAAAGATTTATTTGATCAATTAAGTCCATCTCTTGAAGGTATAAATAAGGATAACAAAACACAACCTACCTGTCATGAATTTGTCTCAGGATCAGAACAAGAAAAAACAAATTTTGAAACAAGAAAGGTGTCTTCTTCAGGAAAGATAGAAGTTAAGAGATCACCTGCAAATGAAGATGGTAGAGATCTTACAAGCTCCCAAGGAGATAACAGAAGTAAGATTGCAAAACAGGAACTGGAGTTTCAAGACAACTATCATGTTGAAGAAATATCTCACTATGCTACGTCCAAACTGACCTGCCAGCAAACCAAGGCAAGGGTAAGACTTGCTTAGCATGTCACTGTACTTCAATGACTGTTTGTTTCACTCTGGAGGAATGCTATAACTTTTGTGACCTGATGGATGGATCAGCAATTTCTTCTGGATCCACTAACAAAATCAACCCTGAATGAAGAACTCTTAATCATTGTGGATTTTGTGATTGCTAACTAACATATCTTGATATTTTCTTGCTGGTGTTAAACGTTCTGAGAAATGCATGGTTTGTTGTCACAGTTCTCACTGCCTTCTATATGATTTTGTTCTCAAGATATAGTGCAGTTGATCCTGGTATCAATGCATGTTCTGTGAAGTAAAGAGTGTAATAAAGTATACATTTAATTCAACCTTAATTTCCTTTCAGGCTCTGCAAGACAAAGTTTCACAAAAGGATATTCTTTTCAAAGCACAAAATAGAAAAGGGTTAACACTCAGTCAAGATGTTGCATATTCCACTTTCATTAAGGATGCCTCTGTCAATGAAGCCAGTTCATCAGCAGAACAAGATCATGGTAATGTGGCCATTTTAGAGGACAAACTGAAAATAATTGCATCTTCCCTGACCAGTGAAGCCTTCATAGAACCAGATGTAAGTGACACAAAATCTCTACCCAGCATAACCAAGAGAAGCACATCTTTTAGTTCAGATTTGGCAACTCTCACGACTTTTAAAGAGCTGCTTGATCAGCCCAAGGCATCATCTGGATTACATGGAACTCCCTTCCAGTTCCACATGCAAGAATCTCATAGGACAGTGACTCCTAATTTAAGCAGCTCTACATCACCCCTTTTAAGATTTGATTATGCCCCTCCTGATTACAGAGATGTAGTTTCAACATCTCCAGGCAGTGTGGTATCACCCACTAATATGAGTCCGGTGTCACCTGTCTTCACCGAGTCATGTTCTGACCAAGCACCATCAACAGATTCATCATTATCCATGGTAAAGGAGCCTAAAGGAGCAACTGACTCTTTAGAACTCTCCCCCGGCTTCCAGCATGTTCTTTCTGAATTTGAGAAAACATTGGCAGCACTCGGCAGAGATAAACCAGCTTTGGTCTCCAGTGAAACATATTCAGAGGGAACTGCTTTGGCTCCTATATCCAGGGAAGTGGCTCATGAAATCAAAATATCTAAACAAACCACAGAAACTCTGGATGGCATAAGGTTGATGGATGTTGATCTGAAAGCCAAGTCTGGGCCTGCCCATGCAGATAGTTTAGAGTCAGATCCAGAATTTTTTGATTGCCAGCAAACATTTTCAGATACATCTGAACCAGAGGTTAGATCATGCGAACTCTTAGATGTACCAGATACCATTTACCAAGTTGAGGAGCCTCCATCTTTACCAGGCACCCCCAATTTAGACTATTCAACAGGCACTGCCAAACTGAAAGAATACTTACATGTAGAAAGAGGGGATAGAGAACGTCCCATATCCTGGGGCAGTGAGGAACTTGATTTACCCATTGTTCATGAACCAGAGGATGAATATGTAGGTGAGCAGTGTGAAAATATAGCATACCCTTATGGATATGCAGATGAACACTCCTTTGCCGAAGAGCTACCTCCACGGGAGGGAGTCCAATATGATGATGATGATGATGATGATTCTCTAGGAAGGGTAAGCCTTGAGCATGATTGATGCTATGGCTTGTACAGCTTGTTTCCCAAATATAATGCAGCAATCCTAAGGTGACAGCTGTCCTGACCTGCACAAAAAAGTTTGTCTGCATGCACACTAATTTAATGTGCATTTGAGAGTGCTGGTACGTTTGATGACTACACATAAACTACACAATGAAATTCATTTAAATGTGAGTGACTTGGTGTTTTATTGTATCTCAGCTTCTGGATGTGATTCCTTATTGCTTGTTTTCCCCTTACCAGTTTTGAAATTAATTTGGTTAGCTCTTATTTCCACAGTGCCATTTCTTCATCTCCATTCATCTTAAATTGTACTTAATTATAATTTGGCCTGTTCTAAAATCAACAAGTTGACTCATTTGAGTAAAAGACAAAATGCAGCACTAACCAGAAGAGCAAGTAACGTAATGCACTTTGGACTAAAAGAGATTTTAAAAAGCAAGCTTAGAAGAGCATTGGCTTTGCATGGTGTGATATGCAAGTATTTTAAAAAGTAAGTTGACTCAATCCAATAACACATCTCTGACTCTCAGGAAATAGCAGAGGAGCTAGGCTTGCTATCTGATAGTTCAGAGGAAGAGGTGTTGACCACCCGAGTGGTCCGACGAAGAGTTATAATCCAGGTATTTGTTTAGGTGTGCATGTTACAAAATTATGCCATTTTTCAAGAAGAATCTTTTGGTGTCCATATTTGAGTAGGCACTTCAGGCAGATGTGCTTGAGGTAGCATTTAGATGAGATATTGGACAATACACTGTTTTCATCACTGAATATATTTGACAGTATCTGATAGGTCTTATGTACTTTTTTTAGTTTTTTTTTTTCCAAGTGACAGAAATCTTGTCACCATCAAGCCACAACATATACCTTCTACTCTGTGAACTTTATAGATTGTCAAGAGGTTTAAGGTTTTCAAGAATATACCTGAAGTCTGGTTGTAATTGTTTACTGCACCCTTTGCTGTCTCTGCTGTACAGCATGTGTGGACACTGACCTTTTACTTTGGTCTAGGGAGATGATATGCCTGAAATTTCTCCTCAGACAGTGACAGAGGAGCAATATACTGATGAGTATGGAAACATAGTGGTTAAAAAGGTAAACTGTTTTAACTTTAGTATGAAATAACTACCAACTTGATTTTCTGTACTTTGATATACTGGACAGTTATGTTCTGTTGGCCAAATTCTCACATGTAGCAATTACAAGATATAATTTCTTGTATCGCAGTTGTATATGTCCAAAACCAGAAAAAAATGTATATGGGCAGACTACATGGACTAACACCAATTTAGTGGCAAATATTTAATATTTGAATATTTAAAATTTTCATTCATTATCTAGTCATTATTATTAGCAAGATATTATCAAAAACTTTTTCATCTTTTATGTAAAATATAAAATATAGTCTATACTATACAGTATATAATCTAAATAATAATCTACAATATACTATCCATAATATATAATCTATATATAAAATATAATCTATACATATCAGTCAAAAATGTGCATGCACCCTACTAGCATTGTGTCTTTTACACAGATCACAAGGAAAATTATCCGCAAGTATGTTTCAGCTGATGGAGTAGAGAGAGAGGAAGTGATGGTGGAAGGGGGACAGCAAGAAGCTATCACTGTAAACGAAGCTGATAGCTTCTCTAAAGTGGTGAAGAGAACAGTAGTGAAGAGCGGGGGAGATCAGACTGAGGTGTCGTTTTCTTTCATTTGGGAAAAAAAGCACTTTATCTTAACAATATAAAATATGCTTTTTAAATACAATTAAGATGAAATACAATTTCAGGTGACTTTTGCTGAACCTGTACGTGTTGGTGAGGCAACAGCCTCTGAGTTTGAAGTCGAGCCTGCTCACGGTCGCAGAGTCAGCAAGGTTGTCAAAACAATGGTAATACAGGGTGAACGGATGGAAAAACAAATTGGTGACCCCTTGTTGTCAGCAGATCTCCCCACAGCTAAAGATGACTTTGAAAAGGTTTGTTGGGAGTATGAGCTCTCAGTTTTAATTGTTAATTGCACATGTTCATCAATATTTTGAAGTTCGCAGTTCCCCAAACTGAAGTGCTTTCTTTCATAATGTCCAGGCTTTGAGTTATGCAGGGGGCTTTGAGAAAGTGCATTTGCCTCATTTGATGGAGAAGGAGATGATCAAGGAGGATGGATCTGTGGTCAGAAGGTCTGGAAAATGGCTTTGGTGTGATTTTTTACAATTAATGACATTAACTGAAATACTGCTGATTTTAACTTGCCGAGCTTTAACAATTGATTAGCATGCTTTGAAAATGAAGTAGTGTTGCAGTGTTTTAGCTGCTGCAATGAACTAAAAAAAATAATTTTTGACTTTACTAATAGGAGTATAATTTGCTGAAGTATTTACCTAGCTCACCAGGCAAGAGCATTTGACTCCATAATGTGGCCAAGAGCTGCCTACTGCTGCAGGAATAGGACATTTATCTGATGCTGAATGTCCAATCGCAAGCCTGCCATTTTGGAATGATGTGTAGAAGGAGGCCATTGTCTGTAGGAGATGGCTCAGGTAGAGTGTTGTGCCTGTTGGAAATGCTTGTAGGTGTTGTAGTTCTACCTTCTATAAAAAAAATACAAACTTAAAACCATATTATGGACTAAGTTCAGCAAGAAAGCAATAAAAACTCTGAAAGGCTATTTTTTCCATCACCATGTGCAACTGTTCAATGAAACTGATTCCCGTGTAGCTGAAACAACAAAATTTGTCGGACTGATTAAAAATAATGTAAATATAAATATATACTTTTATGCATAGTGCAGATGGCCAATAACAGTCTGCAAAATCCTCAGTATGGTGGCCACTTAACCCACTGCAGAGACCAAACTCTGGGTGTAGTTCTGGCTTCTTGTTTGAAGGCCACTGAGGTAAAAATGTAAGCATTCATAAATACCCATTCTTATTTGTACTTGATATTTTGCATTGTTTGCAATTTCATAATGCACTTGTGTGTGAATTTGCTTTTAAGTGTGAATTAAACGTCCTAATGTGTGCGAGTAAAAGTGTTTTAGACCCTGTCCACAAGTGTCCAGATATTTTTGAGAACAGATTTTTGTCTGCATCTTATCCACATGAAAACAGCAGTTTTGGTTACTGAAATTAGATGTTTTCTAAAAGCCTGAACATGCAGAAAATGACAATTGTTAATACATGGTCAGCTAAAAGCATGTTTATAACTTCATTTAACTTTGTAATTACACTTTAGTACATTTACAGTATTTGGTACAGTATAGAGGTGTCAGATTATGCTGTTCTCCTAAAGTTAGTAATGATGGAAAAAATAATTTCAGACTGTAGCATGTGCAATGAGGAAGGTTGTTTGAGACTTTTGTCTGTATTAAGTTCTTATTCTACTTTCAAATTACAGATCTAGATAAACTCACAGCTTGTGATATTTTTTTTGAGTGTATGAGCCTTTCATATGAACTGAACACAAAGGGTTGGCACCATTCTTGCAGCTTTCCGTTTTCTACAGTACACATATTTGAAATTTCTCTTTCAACACTATCGCGTTGGCATGGCCAAGTGAGCATTTTCGTTCTCATGTGACAGATTTTGCTGTTGGTGTGGACACACTTTTCTTTTTTTTACAGAAAAATGAATACATCAAAAATATCCATATATGTATGAACATGGTGGACAATCCTATTAACCTTTATTAACATCTTTTCTCCGAGTGTCTTCATATATACACTGCCTTTAGGCTATTTGTGCCAAAAGAAGAGTAGATGAATGATATTGCGAATGGGGCTCAGTGTGCTCTAATAGCTTTATCCTAATGCTTCTCATTTCTGATCATTCATTTGCAGGACTTGCATGAGAAAGACTCGCACTCAGAAGAAGACGGTGGTGAAGGACGGCCAGAGCAAACACACACACCTGGAGCGACTGGAAGACACACCGGAGGCTCTGCGACCTGATGCCCTTCAGCAACATCTTCACCAACTGCTCCAACGCTACTGCACCCCAGAAGTGACAGAAGAACCAGAGACGGAGATAGAGGTGATGGCAGAGGAAGATGTGAAAAGGGATGAAAAGCGGGACACAAATGACAAATTTCCTACTGCGTAGTCAAAATATAATTATGCTTTAGTTTGATTTTATGCTGTGTGGCATGTATCCAAAAAAACCTTGTCACAATATAAGATGTGACCCATACTCCCTTTTTTTGCTCAGTCCTTTACACTAACACAGCTATCCTCCCTGTTTCAGAACATTTTCTCCATTGCAAAATGGTTTGTAATGGGTTTGAATGGTGTTTTTTATTCTCTTGTAGTTTCCCACATTTTCTTCTTTTTTCGTGACCAAAGATAGCTTTCCCTTTTTTTTTTTTTTTTTTTGGTTGACAGACATAGATTTGTTGTTTTATCACGTTTGGCTATTGTGGTAGAAAATCTAAACCTATATCAAAAAACTAAAAAGGATCATCTTGGACATTAACCTCTTTCACTGACCTCTATCTGCAAGAGAATTGAAAATAATGGGACGCATGTAAATATTTGACATGTATGTATCCACTTTGAATGGAAATGGGAAAAAAAGAATCTGCGGCATATACTGCACTGTCTACATACCTGCTGTACAACTGCACCAATGCACTACTGCAATTAAACATGATACAAACCATTTGCTCAAAGTTCTGTCCAAAGGCTTTGGATAATGACTGTGTGTTCTATAGGGGCATGTTTACCACATAACACAAATGCAGGTACAAATTTGGACAGTATTGACATGATGTAAAAATGGAATGAATGTCATTGTGTAGTTCTCCACCATACCAGAATGAGCTTGAGTAATTGAGTAATGTATTCAGTATAAATGTGAAATCACTCACAAGTCCACTGTCATGGTGGTTTGAATGCTAGATTTCAACATGCCTGCCTTTAATGTGCATTTAGAAAGTCATATTGAATGAAAGCTTAGCGAATTGTTCCCAAGTCATGCTCTTTTGTTTTGTTTGGGCCAACACACATTTTCATGGAAGGCCACAACAGCTTTGCACGGTGGACTTGATCTACCCTATCTATGTACAGTGTGTGAGTGTGTTTGTATGTGTGTGTATGCATTTCCTATGTTAGCCTCCAATCACAACACTGCTCCCCCTTGTCTGCATATATGAAAGTAGCCGCCATGTTACGTTCTTAATTTAATAGACATATTTCTTTGTGCTGTCCAATTTTTACAATTATTTAAAGGATGGATGTGATTAATGAATAACTGACTTACCACTCTAACTCCCAGAAAGACTCTCTGTGCTTGTGAGCTTGAGCTTAAATCCTTCCATATTAGTGGCACACTTACAAAATCAATATCGAGGGTTTCAGAGCACTGTGAACACAGCTCATCAGACTGTACAAAGAAGGAAAAGAGAATGTGGAGTTGTTTTTTGCTTTGTTTTTATTTCTTATGTTGCAAATGGTGTAAAATAAAGTGGTAATCTCACACTGATGCCATTTTCTGAAGTATTTCAACATTATTCCATTTTAAAAAGTTAATTCTGATTCTAGGTAACAAATTCCAGATATATTCTAAAAGTAGGAAAGGCGTAGAAGGAAAAACGTCCTGACAAAATAATCATTTTTTATTGAACTGATCAAATTTTCAGTGACCTGAAATACAGTGAACCCTTTAGAATTTTCTATATTTCTGCATAAGTGTAGTATACCTTAAACATGAAGAGCTTTTCACACCATTCTTAAAAGTAAATACAAGAAATATTACACTTCATTTATTTAGACTATTTTTAATATTTATTCTAAAATTACATGGAACAACTTTGTGAAGCTTTCAGTCTCTGCCGTGATCCTTGTGTGCAGCAATACAAGTCCCTGATATAATTCAGAATTCATTCTTCCATCAATGGTGGCAGGCCGTCATGGTCCAGATAGAGCAAAACAGGCCAAACCCATGATACTGCCACCACCATGTTTCTCAGATGGCATATGGTCCATCTTGCTTTCTCCAGACATGATTCTCATTTAAATAAAAACATGCTATTGTGGACACAAACACAAGACATTTTTTCTTCAGGCTTGTCCATGTGATCTTCAGTAAACTGCAGAATGACAACCATGTTTTTTGAAAGCAGTGGTTTTCTTACTGCAACTCTGCCATGCACATCATTTTCATTGTTCATCTGATGGTAGATTTGAACACTAACATTAGCCATTGTTTAACAGTCATTGTTTACAGATGATTTTGTTATCTTTTCCAAGGTTCTCCAAAATCACCTGTTTCTGTCAGAATACAAGCCTACTATGTGTTGTGAAGATCAAACTTTGACAGATCTCTCTACTTTAATTGTAACAGGGTGCTATTTCACAGCTAATTGAAAACTCCAGACTCTAATTTCACCTTTGTGTTAATAGCTAATCCTAAAAGCTCTCATGTTTGCTAGTAACAGACATGTACTATTGGATAGTTTTCCTCAATACATAAAGGAGCAAAACAATGTCTTTTGTTTAATTGGGTCCATCTTTTAGTACTTGTTTTACATCATATATATGCAGAAATATAGAAAAGTTTAAAGCACTCTTTAGAGAACCATTCGTAGCACCTTTTACATGTGTACTAAATACTATCTACTTTAAACTTTATATAATCACCGCTAAATACCAGTGACACTCGCATGACTTTACATTAAAAACACATACTTAAAATAAATTTTGCCCAAGTATAAGCTTCAAAAATAATGTCAGTCTACTGCTTGCCTACTCTTTAAAGATGAGGTTTTTCAGTGAATGCAACAGTAGCAATGATCATCTGTCATGTTTGCAGTGGTTATTTAACATATTACAAGCTAGAGATCATTACAGCTAATGTAAGTTATGTGGCAAGGGAAGAGCAGATTGGGCTCCATTTCTGTTCCTTTTTTTTCATTAATTTACTTTTGACCACAAAGAATGCCTGTGTTTATGAAGTTATTGGTGTTTTTTAATGCAGATATCTTTTTATAATGGACAAGTAGCATGCACACTGTAAAGCTCTTCTTGAATTTTATTTGAAATGTCAGAAAAAATTACCCCAAAACCCTAAGAACTCTGTGGGGGACAGAACAATGCTCCAATTCAGTTTCTTAGTGTTGGTACAGTACACATACTACTTAAAAATGTTCAATTCTAAATGATTTCTTGTAATGGAAATTCCTGAATATGCATTTTGTTTCTTGGTGGCAACTTTATACATAATACAGTCTGAGGGCATGCATTAATGACCAAACGAATAATCCATATATACACACATATACAGCAGCTGCAGTGTGTAAATGATAGTTAATAAATTGTACATGTAGTTACTGTGGTGCTCCCTGAGTTTTCTTCTACATATGAGAGTGTATTATTTGAGGAGCAAATTTAGATTATTATTTTTCTTTTTTCTATAAAAGCAACCACACACTAAAAAAATCCATTCATTTCCTTCACTGTTGTGGGTTTGTTGCCATCCACACAAAGGGCAGTTTGTGAAAATCTCAGAATTATAGTAAAACAGTGTTCTAATGCAGTATATTTCTCATCATGTCTTGTAATAAATTTGTAAGCTGATTTTAGATTAAGTATGTAGGACATCTGGCCTCTACCCAGTTACTGGATAGTGTTCAAGTTAAGTTCACTAGTCATTTTAAAGCATAAAGAGTTATTGACATCATAGCTACTGGTTCTTATCATCAGAAATCTGCAAGTTACTCGACAATGCACATTTCACATTAAAATACTGTTTACATCTCCACTGATGAGATGTTTAAACTTCATTAGAGTCATTCTATGAAATACATAAATGCTATGCACAGACATGTACAAAGCATTTCATTTTCATTTTACAATGAAGAAAAAAAAAAAGATTTCACATATTTTGATATTTTTATTGATATGTCCTCTTGTCAGAATAGTTATACTTCCACTTTTTTTCTTAGTATACATTTGTCATTGTTTTCTTAGTTTGATGTCACTAGCAATAAAAGGAAATGATGGGACTGGCTTTACAAAAACACCTAAAGAAAAGAAAATTCAACAAGATACATTTTATTTTCTGCTCATCTGTAATCCCTCTTACCAGCTGAAAAAAAATATCCTAAATTCAACACTGAAAATTAATCTAAATATTTCAGACTGATTAATAATAATTAAATGAAACTTTACATTTTGTATGGTTTCCACAAACTACGTTCAGTTTCAGTGCAGAAGTCTTAACCAAGCAGAAAAGAGAAAAATTCTGAAGTCTTACATAAGTCAAAGAATTCATTTCGGCTAGTCTGCAAATAAACTGTTACTCAGAGAAATGTTGTTAAATGTAAATATTCCTTTCAATGCATTTCAGCAACAATTACATAATAATAGCAACACTGTAAGACATTTTAGAAACCAGATATTTGAGAAACCAATTTAGTAGAGTCTGTCTGAAATGGATGTGTCTGGAAAAAGCACAAAAGCATTAAATTCCATTTGAGCCTCAATCCAAAACTATCATAAAATGTATGATATTACTAGCAGAAGTCAAATATGATGAGCTGAGAGAGGATGACATTTCATGCACTACATGATAAAAGCTCAAGGTATTTAATCAAGGAAAGACTGAAAATTACAGAGAAACATTTTTTAGAATACCCCATCACGTGATAATACACAATATAAAAAATATGAAAAGAAAAGCCATAAAACTCTCACAATACATGACTGAAATAAAATGAGCTGATTCAACAGTTAATCATGTTCATTGGTATAGTACATAAGTCTGATACATTCTTTAATTACAAATAATCATTTCGGTTTTACTACTGTGTTCATGTGAGAAGGTATCGATGAACACGCACAGAGTAGAATAGCAAACTATATGCTAATGTGTTCCCTTTGTCAGTTTTACACAGTATTGATGCTAAACCCACAGCAAACAGAACAGAACAAAGCTTGTAAACTAAGATCACGGTAAACTGTCAACACTCTAAAGGATAAAGCAGGAAAACAATGAACAATTTCACAAAATGCTTCAACATCACCAAAAAAACTAAACAAAAAAGCCCCC
>BRDA01013324.1:37089-62322 GCA_036984385.1 Crenuchus spilurus | reverse complement strand
AGAGAGACAGAGAGAGAGAGGGACAGAAACACACAGACACACACACACAGAGAGAGAGAGAGAGAGAGACATAGAGAGAGAGACATAGAGAGAGAGACAGAGAGATAGAGCGAGAGAGACACAGAGAGATAGAGAGAGAGAGAGACACAGAACACACACACACAGACACACAAAGACAGGGAGAGAGAGAGACAGAGAGACACAGACAGACAGACAGAGACACAGAGAGAGAGAGAGATAGAGAGACACAGAGAGAGCGAGATAGAGAGACAGAGAGAGAGATACAGAGAGAGAGATACAGAGAGAGAGAGAGAGAGAGACACACACACACAGACACACAAAGACAGGGAGAGAGAGAGACAGAGAGACACAGACACAGAGAGACAGAGAGAGAGAGAGAGAGAGAGACAGAGAGACAGAGAGACAGAGAAAGAGACAGACACAGAGAGAGACAGACACAGAGAGAGAGACAGACACAGAGAGAGAGACAGAGACACAGAGAGACAGAGAGAGAGAGAGAGACAGAGACACAGAGAGACACAGAGAGACACAGAGAGAGAGAGAGAGAGAGAGAGAGAGAGAGAGAGAGAGACAGAGAGACAGAGAAAGAGACAGAGAGACAGAGAAAGACAGAGAGACAGAGAAAGAGACAGACACAGAGAGAGACAGACACAGAGAGAGACAGACACAGAGAGAGAGACAGAGACACAGAGAGACAGAGAGAGAGAGAGAGAGACAGAGACACAGAGAGACACTCACATCATAGGCACCAGCTTTAATCTGCTGATAGAGCCTGTGTTGGTCTTCATCCCAGAAAGGAGGATAACCCACCAGCAAGATGTACAGAATCACACCTGTCAGAAACACAGAGAACTGAGTCACTACATAAAGATACAAAGTCATACAAATCAACACACCAAAAAGAGATGAAATACACTCACTGTGATTTATTACACATGCAGTGAAGGAGAACCAAGGTGGAAGAGAAAGAAGGTGGCAAATGAGAAGGAAAAGAAGAAGAAGGCTGAGCAGGAAGAGGAGGAGGAGCAGACAAAGGGGGGAAGAAAAAGGAGAAGAAGGTGAAGGATGATATGGTAGAAGATGAAAAGAACAAGATGACAGAGGAAGAGAAGGAGAATAAGAAAGACTGAAGAGGAGAAGAAGACTGAGGAGCTGAGGAAGAAGGAGGATGAGAAGAAGGAAAAGAAGAAGCAGGAGGAGGTGAAGAAGAAGAAAAATGAGGTGGAGGTGAAGCAGCTGAAGACCAAGAAGACAACAAAGGAGGAGGAGGAGAAGGAAAAGAAGGTGATGGAGGATAAGGAGGCCGTTTTTGCCAGATCATCTGCTTTTTCATCTGGGACATGTTTGCATAAACATATAAACTGGATCTGAGCTCAGAGTCAGCACACAGAACAAAGTACAGTCTTAAGATCCTGAAATGATCAATGAATGGACAATGGACTGAAGATTACAACAATATGCTCCATTTTACACGTTTTCAACCTGGTGTCTTCCCACACACCACAGGCTGAATATCACTGAGAAGATACATTTGTTCCTCTGCTTGTTCATCTGTCAGTCTGACAGGTGGAGCGCCATGTTAGAAAACCGTGAACAAGACAAAGTGAGACGTAATGCCTGAATTCCAGCTTATCGCGTGATTTATCAGAGGATTCAAATGGAAGCCATTCATCAGTAATCACTCATGCAGCCGGTCTGCTGAAGCATTGTAAATAATTTATTCTGCAATAACATTAGACACTGAAAGTGAACGAGCTGATTATGTTCAGGCTAAAAAATAAAACTGCAACAATAATCGGCCTGACAGTTGACTGAAAAATGATGCATTTGAAATGTTTAAATTAAATCTGCATCATAAACAGGGTCATGAATGGTCCATTAAAAATGATCCAAAATAACATTAAAGGTTCATGTTGAGGAGCTTCTTTCAACACATCTGATACATAAACAATGCACAGGGTCATGTGTTTGTTTTTGCAGTTTTAATTGTGGAGAAGGCACTCATCACTCCTCTATTATATCTCTCATCTTCTCACAATCACCATGGAGATGTTTCTTTGGTTTCATGACCCATCCCTTTTCTCTCACATGTGAAAGGGAATACAATAGAGCTACGGGCTAAGAACATCTCCACTGAGGATCAAACAAACAGTCAATTATTCCTACTATGCACACAAGATACACCCAAATAACATCATAACCATATGAAAGGCTTGGACATTAGTTAAAGGGTTCATGACCTTTCAGTGTAGGTGCATTCCTAGAAGGCTGAAAAGCAAACTCATTTTATATTCTCATATGTCAAACATAACCTTTTCATTAGACTGGCAAACAAAAACACAAATGTCATGAACACAGCTACCTTTTAGGTACAACATTCCTAAAGAATCAATGAATCTATTTATAACAATGAAAGTAATAAACAGGAACAAGTCATCATGTAGATGACATACAGTGGATATAAAAAGTTTACACGCCCCTGATAAAATCCCAGGTTTGTCAAAATGCAGGTCATGTAAAAATCAGACCAAGACCATTTCAGAACTGGTTCCACCTTTAATGTCACCTATAATGTGTACAATTAAACTGAAAAACAAACTGAAATGATTTAGCGACGGAAAATAAAAATATAACTAAAATGATGATGTTGCATAAGTGTGAACACCTGCTTATATGGGGATGTGTTTAGAATTAGCCAATCACATTTAAACAGTAGTCAGTACACACCTGCCATCATTTACAGTGATTTTGATTAACCCCAAATAAAGTTCAGCTGATCTAGTAGGATTTTCCTGAAGATGTGCCATGCTGATAGACTCTTACCCAAAAAGACTGAATGCTGTCAGAAATTCAAAGGGCACTTTACCACTTTATTTCAGTTCTTTATTTCTACTTTTCCACCATAAACACTTTCAGTTTTTCAATGGAATTGTAGATTATAGGAGACATTGAAAAGTGTAAAAAGTTTTGAAATGGTCATCTTGGTCAGATTTTTAAACAATAAAAAACCAGCATTTTAACGGGAGTGTAGACGTCTTATATATATTGTATGCAAGATATGTTATTAATATTAGGACTGTGTATTGTCAAGAATCTAGTTATACAATACATATTCAGATTTTACAAATCAATATGATACATTGTGATACTGTAAACAAGGTGACTTTTTTAAATCTAATTTTAGGAAAACTGTCAGTGCTGTGCCCTTACACTACATGTTTATGTTGGACTTCTCCATTTTGGCTTCATTTTTGTTAAATAAAAAATGACATGGTAGAATGTGTTGTTTTTATTCATCTGTGGTTGTATTTACCTCGTTTTAAGATCTGCTATGGCCCAGGTCATTTTTATTATGTGTATTTTGTTTTTCACATGATTGAATGTAGTTTTAAACATATCACATAATGAACCACTATCTGCCATCAGTCTTAACATGCAAACTAATAAACACTGTGCTTTTTTAAAATAAATACAATATCACAAAACATGCAGAAATATTCAAGCATATTTTTTACACCCCTATCTATAATGGATGACAATATTTTTTGATGACTGTTGCTGTATACTTGTCTAAAGATGCTTTAAAATTCTCAGCTTTTAAAGAAGTGAAAACCATCAGTCTGACACTTACCATCATTAAACAACATGTACTGTAAGAAATAATAGGTGTCCAGTTATATGAAATAACTGGACAAGGCAGAACTCCACAACACAAACCAGAGTTGAGTTTCTTACAAGTGCTTAATTTGGTACAATGGGACACCTCAAAAGCTGTTATCCTGTTTATACGTTGGTTGCCACACATTTAGACATTTTTATGGATTGATTTATCATCACAAAATCATCTATATTTGAACATTTGTTCTTGGATGTTGTTGTAGGCAATTCTATCATATATTATTCAATTGCCATTTACTATGACTGTTTCCAGAGCACTGATACAGAATAGTGAAAATCAGATTTACTTCACAGGTGTCCCATTATACAGAATTAATAGAAACCAAACATAACAAAAATCATTCTTGTCTGAGGTATAGACACAAATCTGCAATATGAGGTTCATTATTCAGATTGGGTTATTATATTCTACTTTATAATATCAAGAATTGCCATTGGCAAGCAAGATACAACAGGTTATACAAATTGGGACAAATATATGGACATAAATGGTTTGTTATACATACCACAGGCCCACATATCAACTGGCTTTCCATAAGGTTCCTTCCTTAATACCTCAGGAGACAAATAACCAGGAGTTCCAGCAAAACCTGCAAGACAAATGAAGTAAATTTAAATAGAACCTAAAATAAATCACGCTTCCTCAAAGGTTAAGCTTCTTTCCACTCTTCACTGTCCCACTGGTCTACCAAAAATGACTAAGTCTAAGGAGTTTAAGGAGTAAGTAGCTGCACCTTCCATCAGGCTTATTGGCACAAACCTGCATGAGTTATCCATGTGAGGAACAAACTAGAGCTGAATATAAAACTCTGGGGATTAACATAATTATATGCTAATTCTATTCAGTTCAGACAAAAAGGCAAGAAAGATCACCATCCAAAAGCTACGGAAAGTAAATCATACTCATTGCCAAACCATTCTCAAGCTAACTAAATATCACCTTGTTTTGTTAGGTGTTTAAAATTGCCACAGTATTCTAGTGCATCAAAAAAGAGGCAAATTATGAAAACGTTCATTGTGGTTCAGAATTCAATTCAAAAAGGTAAACATTTTATATTCTTTACACAAAGTGATTTCAAGCTTTTTTTGTTTTAAATGTTGATCAGTTTGGCTTATAGCTCATGAAAACCAGAGATTCAGAAACTCCATCATTAGAAAACGTAATTTTGAGTTTCAGTTCGCACTGAGAAGGCTGCAAAGGAATATAACATGCAGATCAATGCAGCTAAAACAAACTTGGTGATGGTCAAATTGACAAAGATGTGGAAAAGCAAGTCAATTAGCACCAACACCAAACTAAGACTGATGAAAGCCTTGGTCTGGCCAGTAGCTACATATGGATGTGAAGCCTGGACATTGAAGAAAGAGGAAGAAAGACGTATTCAGGCTTTTGAGAACAAGTGCATCAGGAAGTTGCTGAAGATCTCATGGATGAAGATGATGACCACTGAGCAAGTATATGAGATGCTAGAACTCAAAAGGAGTTACTGACGCACGTTAAATCCCACAAGTTATGTTACTTTGGTCATGTGATGAGGCAGCACATGAGAGCATTGAAGGAACTGTTATGACTGGACTTGTGGAAGGAGTCTGAAGACGTGAAAGACCAAGAATAACCTGGATGGATAACATCAAGACATGGACTGGATTATCAGGTGCTAGCCTTCTACAAGCAACCAGAGACAGATGGCATTGGAGAGAAGTGCACCCTACCATCGCCAAGCGATGACGGCGTGTGACATGACATGACATGACTATTCATACTATCAATATTAAAACAAACACGGCTGACATGTCACTAAATATAAAATGACTTTATCTTTTTGAATAAAATTATTAAAATAAAAAATTATGATACTCTATTTTTTGGGGGATACACTATTAAAAACCCCAAATAAGAAGTTGATACCATATGGAATTTTTTTTTTTTACTTTTATTTCAATTGCAGAGAGTATAAACCCAAGATATTTTTTCTGAAACTTAATTTCATTTAATAATGTGGCAAACGTTTTTCAAGCACTGCAATATGGAACTACATTCACATAGGCCCATTAAAACTGAACTGTGCAAACAAGAACACTTATTTTGACCATGTACAAAAGCAGTGTTGACTCTTTTGTGCTCAGAAACATCAGGGATTGACCATGTCACAGTGGAACGGTCTATTGTGGTCAAATCAATATCTTTCTTCCAAATGTTTTTGGAAGAAATTGGCAACATATGTTGCAGACCAAAGACAAAAACAACCCTCCCAGACTCTTATCAGGAACAATTCCACAAGCCAGGTCCTGTCCTGGTATGGGGTTGTGTCAGTGCACTAGGCAAAGGTAATTTACACTTCTGTAATGACAGCATTAATGTAAAAAATAAGTAAACAGATTTTAGAACAATGTATCCTGACTTCAAGGTGACATTTTTTCCAGGAACATTCATTTTCATTCATACAAAAGGCATGTCTGTAGAAGAAGAGGGTATAGGTACTGGAGTGGTCTGCCTGCAGTCGCCAGTAGAGAACGTTTGGAGAATTTTGAAATGAAAAATATAAACACAACCCTGTACTGCTATACACCTTAGGACATGTTTGCAAGAAGAATGGGACAAAATTACACCCAAAACTCTATCATTGGTATGCTTTGGCCTTTTAAGTGTTAAGTGAGAAAGAATGGCAACATTACAATTTTTTCTGGAATGTGTTGCAGGCCTGAAATATAGGGATGGATGTACAGTATATTAATAAATTAAATGAAGTCGAGCAGACCAGACATGAAATATCTTTGGTTTTTACTGTCTGCAATCAAATAAAAGTCAATGTAAAAATGTTTATTTTTTTTTGCATTTTGCACATTGTCCCAATATTTTCAGTTTTGGGTTTGTAGATTTCCCAATGAAAATAATTTTAGTCTTTGAATGTTTGCTTCTTTACTTTTTTACATTGATTTTTGAAGATCCCCACTTTCCACAACAAGCCAAATGCATATGCCAAATACAAACACATGAACAAATGACCTGCTGGGAGCTGGTAAAGTGAAGATAAGTTATATTTAAGAAGTTTAAATAGAAACACTTATGCATCCAGAAGAATGACCTCATTTGAATTAATATACATTTGGTCACTTTAAAATTGACATAACCCTGTGCTCCAAGCCATAGAAATGATCACTGAGAGATTAATTTGCTGGCATGTTTTTCTTCTGTATTAAACTCAATTGAAGGCTGAGATGCCATTACTGACCATTTAAAGTTGTTTGATAGCATGCTGAATAAAATATTCATTCCCTCTGAGCCCAATTATAAAATCCAAGGAAATGCAACAGAAGGTATGGCAACGTTGATGTGTGAAGATGTCGGATCCATCTGAGCTCACATTAAAAAGAGTTTAAATATAAGAAAAACACAAACAATGAAGGGACAGCACTTTAATTTGTCTACATTTGGCAAAGAAAACCTACCATATAAGGGGAACATTTGAAAACTTACAAATGTTTCCTTGCCATTGGAAAGGGAAAACAATAAGAACACCACTGACAAGATATTATTTAGTCAGCAAGTCCAAAAGTGGTGCATTTCCACTTACAGGGTATTAGAGGGCTCTGTGCAGCAATAGATGGACTACCATCATGACAGTAATCGTAGAAAGACTACATACATTGTAGGTGCTTCTAAACAAAATTGGTTGGTATCGAATAGTGGGTAACACTACACTACACTGACCCTCATGTGACAGACTGGGGTTCAATCTTTCAATCAAACTCAATTAATGTAATATGACACATTACACTCAATATTCAATATCAGGTGGAACAGTTTTGCAAAGTTTCACCAATAGCCAAGAAAAATAATCTTAACATATCAGTCTCTTATCCCCCTGGAGTCTGAGGGTTTTTCAGACACTCTGATGTAGTCTGACATGGCTTGTAATTTACAAATTAGACCCATCTAAAATTATTTCCCAAAGTGTTACACAGGATGTTGTTCAGCACAAACTCAGTAACAACAGTGTCAAAACAGTAAGAGTGTCATAAATCTTTATTTTGATTAAATCTGCCCTAAACAGACTTTCCTATTTTCAGATGTGCTGATATATTGGAAAAACACTCTAGTCAAGACTTTTTAGCTCAGAACTGAATAAACAGAAGTGTTTGCGACACAAATTGTATGCAGTTTTATTTCTAAAGCTTAAAAAATGTGAGTTGATGTGTTTCACTCATTATGTGGTTCCTAGAATATTTATGAGATAGTTGTGAACACTCAGGAGAGTGATTTGTTCAGGTTCATATTCCACTGCCTGTAATCCACCAATGGAATGTCAGGTATTACCATGTCATTATCAAAATAAAGAAAGATTGCGTAATTTGACGGGAAAAAATTTGCAGCTTTCTGAGTCACTCTGAAAAACGTGTCTCTGCTTATTTGAGCTCTTCTCATAAATATCTAAAAATATATTTCAATTCAAACTATACATGTTTGACTCTAACTACTCAATTCAAACTATAAAACAGACCCTTTAAGGTTTTTGGGATAAACAAAAAGTTCTAGGATAAAGGTGCTTAGCTATTTCTCATGAGAATAAAGTAATTCTACATGTTTCTGTATTGATTGCAAAGTCTCACACTCTGCATCTCAATATAAAACTTTTCTCACCAACAACAAGTCCTGACAGAATTGCTATGAATAACTATTATAACAGTTTATTTGGGTCAAAAATCTCTCACATCTCATGTTTTTCCAGTAAAACAATTTTATGAAAATCTCTAATTTTCTCTGGAAATAAAGGTACAAGACAGTTCAACTTAATAAACTCAATGTATGTTAAGTAAATTCAGATGAGAATAGTGTAGGTATAAATAGACAGAATGACTGAATCTTTAATAGTAGTGTAAATAGTTATTTTTTCCCATAAGCTTTTCAAGTTATTTCAGAAAGAAAAGAGGAAATTAGAGCGTTTGTGATATATAAGCCCCATCCATTTTACGTTTTACATGGTTAACTTTGACAAAAGAATAAATCAACAGATACACACCAAACCATGCTTGCTGGTCTCCTTGCACCTCAATGGCCAAGCCAAAGTCAGCCAGTTTGACAGCAGCTCCCTTCAGTTTGCTGGCTAAAAGCAGATTCTCTGGCTTTGAATGCAGAGACAAAAAAAGAAGTCATCAAAAGCTGTGGTCCAGGTCCAGGAGGATGGTGTTCTGCATCATATAAGACCTGGATCAAAAATGAACTTAGGATTGTTACAACACTATTTATGCATTACTACCACAACGTCAATTATATTTGGTAAGTTCAACTGTACACAAAGCAGACACAATGCAATAATGTTTACTATTGAAAATTAAAGCACTATTATCTTCAGAGATCCATTTTTGACCCAGGTTGTGCTCAATGGTCAGTTTTGTCCTTGGGGTTATGCATTGTTTCACCAAGTGAAGCTGATGAGAAGGACAAATACAAATACAATAAATAAAGACATCCTTCAAAAGTAACTTGAAAAATACTTCTTGATTACTTTTGTAATTATGCCAGACAAAGATGACTGTATTCTGAATAGATTACTATTTTGCAATTTTTAAACTATATATATATATATATATATATATAGGCCCTCACTGCCATAACAAAACCTCTAATCTCTGATATGGTAACTTCATAGAAGATGTAAAAACAATTAATGTAATTTTAATGTATAGAGATTAATCCATGTAATTATAACAATTTAGTTGGAATTTTATTACAATCACTTCTATCGGCACATTAAGGTTTTGATACAACAGCATCTGGACAGCAACATTACAACTAATGCATAACCCAAGAACAGAAGCAGAACAGTCAACAAAGTGTTTGTATTTAGCTACAAATAATATTGGAGAATTAAAGGCAACAGACAACACTGAATACAGATTTATGTAAAAGTTGACACACCTGTCAAATGACCAGTTTTGTTGATTGAAACCAAGTTACTACATCATCTTAAAAATGGCTGTCAAATAAATTATCCAATCATGATTAATCACATTAAGTACAGTATTACATGATTGATTACAATTAAACTTTTGAACAAATTTGACACAAAATTTTGAATATTCAGTAATAATATTATATTACTTATATTATATAAGTATATAATTATATTAAATTATATTTAGTCTTATCTTTACCACTGAATATTTCCCAAAACATTAAACCGACAAGTTTTGTATGAATCATAACATCAGTTAATAAATCAATTTCTACTTCAACATTCACAGGAGAATGTTTTTGGGAAAGTTCTACAAAGCAGTAGATGGTTAAATTAGCAGAGCATTTAATTAGCATTTACATTGAGATGAAGAGCACATTTTATATTTATATGTTTTCTCCCTTAACAATTACTTTAATTCTGCCAACAAACATAAATTGTAACCTTAAGAGCATGTGAAATTATTTTTTTTCCCCCGTGAGGACAAGTTAACTCACTTTCACTTAGAAAATCAACAAAGCATATCATTTAACCAGGGGTATGCACACCTTTGCATAATGGTTGTGACAAACAGAAACAAATACACGGCACTGAAACACATAAAATATGTTAACTACAGAATAATTACTCAAAGTTTGTTCATCTGACCACTTTGTCCATGAGAACACATTCATAGACTGCACATGGAAAATATGTATTCCTCATATTCAAATGCATACACACAGGGCTATAAATATGATGTGTTGTAATGTTTTGGGATGACAAATCACACATTACAACACTTGTATAACATGGATATGTCAGTGCTTGGCAAAGGAATGTGAGGAACACTTATGAATGTATTATTTAGCTCTTGATCCAAATGATACCTACAGAAATCATGTACAGTCTATTGCTCCAAGTTCCAACAGAATGAGAAAATGGTCACATTGGTCATTTTCAGTGGGTAAGTTCATCATGGTGTGGTTAGCAATCATCTTGTGCTTGGTGCAAAAATAAATATTGTCATAAAGAGGTACTAACATGCTACGGGGAGTGCAATCAATGTTACCATGCAGCCATTGCTTTTGCATAGATTTTACATTACCCTAAACCCAACACCACCAATGGATTGTAGAACAGTGGAATAAATTGTAAAGAATGTACAGCTCTTATAGCAGAAGAAAGGATCAGTAAAGAGTAAGAAGAATGAGACCAGGGAACCAATACAAAGTAGGGGAGATATACTGGGGGTGATTAGCTCACATTTGATTCATGACACTGCATTTACACCTCGATATTCTTCAAGCTAATTAGCTATTTGTAAGTGATCATTGAAACTGTGTACACCTTGGGGACAAAAAGGTATCTAAGCAGTATCATTTTATTTTATGACAGTGACTTATTTAGAACTTACTAATGAGACCAGAGATGGAGTTGACTGTGTGACATACAAACTGAACGTGCTGAAGTAAGTCACTGATTCATGTCGTTTTTTTGTGTTCAACTGCATTAGATTCATAGAACATCCTTCAAAATGTATTTTCACATTTTTTTGCATTGTGATAATGTCACATTGTAACACCTCAGATATGCAGTTAAATATTTTATGTTCTCAAGACCCTGAGATGCCACTAGAAATGTGGCTTTTCAACTCATTCCTGTCATTTTTTTTACATAGAAACAGACAGACATGTCAGCACAAGCCAAGCTAAAGCCCTTCTCACCGAAACTGAGCTATTAAGTGACATACCTGATTTTAAAAAGGTGTTTTAGCAGACACTTTATTTCCAATATTCATCCAAAATGAACTTTAAAATATCTCTCTTTCTAAGATATATATATATATATATATATATATATATATATATATATATATATATATATATATATATATATATAAAAAACACACACACACACACACACACACACACACACACACACACACACACACACACACACACACACACACAGAGTGGGGAAAAAAAGTATTTGGTCAGCCACTGATTGTGCAAGTTCCCCTACTTAGAAAGATGAGAGAGGACTGTAATTGTCATCATAGGTACACTTCAACTATGAGAGACAAATGAGAAAAAAATCCAGGAAATCACATTGTAGGACTTTTAAAGAATTTATTTGTAAATTATGGTGGAAAATAAGTATTTGGTCAATAAACAACCAGCGAGAATTCTGACATTTACAGACCTGTTTGTTCTTCTTTAAGAAGCCCTCATATTCTGCACTAATTACTTGTATTAATTGCACCTTTTTGAACTTGTTATGTCTATAAAAGGCAACTGTCCACACTCTCAATCAATCACACTCCAAATAGCTTTCTAAGGACAACAGGGACAACATTTTAGACCTGCACAAGGCTGGGACGGGCTACAGGACAATACGCAAGCATCTTGGTGAGAAGGCAACAACTGTTGGCACAATTATTAGAAACTGGAAGAAACAAAAGATGACTGTCTGGGGCTCCATGCAAGATCTCACTTCATGCAGTAAGGATGATTCTGAGAAAGGTCAGGAGTCGGCCCCAAACTATACAGGAGGACTTGATCAATGACCTGAAGAGAGCTGGGACCACAGTCTCAAAGAGAACCATTAGTAACACACTATGCCATCATGGTTCAAAATCATGCAGGGTATTCAAGGTCCCCCTGCTTGCATCCCAAAAACACCATACGTACTGTTAAGCATGGGGGTGGAAACATCAAGCTTTGGGGCTGTTTTTCTGCAAAGAGGACAGCACGACTGATCCATGTTAAGGGAAGAATTAACCCTTTTTTTTTCTCATTTGTCTCTCATAGTTGAAGTGTACTTATGATGAAAATTACAGACCTCTCTCATCTTTCTAAGTAAGAGAACTTGCACAATCAGTGGCTGACCAAATACTTTTTTCCCCACTGTATATACACACTCCAATTACAGACTGTAGTCTATCTGTTTCTCTGTGTACTTTGTTTGCCTCCTTTCACTCTGTTCATCAATGATCAGGACCTCCATAAGAAGTTGACCAACAGATGAACTATTGTCTCTGACACAGTGTTTAAAAACTCCAGCAGCTTTGAGTGTCTGATGCAATATGCCATCTAAACACACACTAACACACCACCTCCACATCAGTGTCACTGCAGTCAATCAATCATCCACCACCCAAATAATTCCTGCTCTGTGGTGGTCATGCAGGGGTTCGATCATAGCAGAAGAGGTGAAATGAGGTTAATAAAGTAAACAGAGAAAACAGATGGATTACAGTCTGTAATTGTAGATCTACAATGTGCACCTGTATGATCAGTGGAGCTGATAAAATGCACATTGAGTGTAGATACAAGAACATAATATCAAACATCACTAAACCGGTCTAATAGCTATGACGAACACAATAGTTGTTCAGTAACCTGATCTGTTCACAAGTAAACCACAGCACACCTAAATCTAATACTACTTAAAAGCCACTATTGTATGCTTTTATTGTACTTTATATTTTTATCTAAAGTCCACAACTGACATGTGTGTGGTTTTATTTACTAAAAGTTGTTGTAAATCACTTCTACAGTGACAACTCTTTGTCCTTTAGAATCAGGCTGTATTTGGGCATTGTTACAAAGCATTTGAGGCTAAAACATAAGATACTGGGCAGAGCTAAACTGCTCTAGGTTGAATAGGTAGATATATGTAAAAATAGTTTTCTGACATTACAAACAGTGAATTTAAAATGGGTCTTTTGTTAAAAGCTTATACTTAATACATAGACTGTATAAAGTTGGGGGATTAACAGCATGTTTGAAAACTTTAAGTGTTTACATTTTAAATTAAACCCCTTTATTTTTTATTTTTAAAAGGGACATTACAGGTTTCCATTAATGATTTTTAAATGAACAGAAGCTGGGATTAGAGAGGCTAAGGATGAAAGGAATTAAATAAAATGAGATGAAGAAAAATAAATAAAGAAAAAAAGATTTTAAGTCTAAGTAAAAGAATGGATGGACAAGAAAGAAATGCATTAACTATACAATCTAACTAACTGTAACTGCTTCCTGTGTGCTGTAGTACCTTTATGTATGAATTCAATTAATGTCAATATAAAGTCATCTGGACATGCATTACACAAAGTATGCAGTTATCACAATATTCTAATTTTTTAATGGTTTTGTGTATAATTTCTTTTTTTTTTCACCATTTGCCATAGTAACATCACAGCAACAACCAATTGTAAAGCTAAAATTGGACTACAAGTGCAGGGGGGGAGGATTATTCTAGGACAGAAAACGAGCTCGTAGCTGCACCTGGCTCATTTGATTAGCAAATTAGAGCTCGCAACACTGAACCTTGGCACTGGTGTGGTGGGGGATGGAAGGTGCCGTATCATCAGCTAAGATAACGTTGCATTCCACTCTGCAAGGATTTCTTGTAGTGTATGGCACCAAGTAGCTTTTATTCTTTAATTACAAGACTTTGATGCTCAAAGCTAATTGTATTATGACTGTTGGTATGATCTAGTAGGCCCGTGTAATGCTAAAGGCTAAGGACAGACCTAAATGAAGGGAAACACTGCAAATAGGAACTGGACATTGGAGATATCACAGGGAAACTGGTTTAAATAACTTTAAACTGGATGATTTACCTCATTAAGATATACAAAATCATGATCTTGATCAACTGCCTTTGGATGTTATTGTTCAAGCCATCTAATCCAAGTGGTTGATTCTATGGAAACTTGCAGTGTTCAGCATGTTCTTGGATGAAGAGAGTTCACTGTCGGCCAACATGTAATTCTTATATATTGTCTATGACGTCAACTCATCTTCTTACAATCAGTCATGTGGGGACAGGAAAGACAGAGACTGAAGGAGAGAGAAGGAATGACTATTATATTTTGGACCCCCAGTGTCTATACTCACCTTCAGGTCACGATGGACCACTCCCATCTGGTGGCAGTGGAGAACGGCCTCAAGGATCTGCTGAATGCAATGACTGCATGCAAACACCAGGGGGTGTGGGTTAGTGACAAGCATACACTCACTGTCTGCGTTAGCAGTGAGACCAGAGGAGGTAGGGAAATTTTGCCGTTGATGCTGACAATATTGAGTCATAGTATCAATATGCCTTCAAGCTATTAGAGGGAAGCTTTACTTCAGTATAATTTAGGCTGTGATTAGATATGCAGTGTGAATCTTCTGAATATTCCAGAGCTTTTGAACCTCTGCTGTAGCTGTGGCTAGTTACCAGGAACAATTTCAAAGCTTGGAAAATAACGGAAAAGCTTTTTTCATTTTCCTTTTTATATAAACATACTTATAATAGAAGTAAATGGAAAGCTGCTTCAACAACTGGCCACTGGTTACTCTTATCGAGGTATTTTGATTCTTCTCCAAATGTGAAAAATGCCCAATGTAGAAGACAGAGGACAGATTAAAAACATCAGAGTATGGCTTTAAAACTTTCCAGCTTTGATGGCCAATTTAAAATTGTGGACCTGACTTACTACAGTAAATAACTGGACATGTGCTTTTAAACAAAAACAAACAAACAAACAAAAAACAAACAAAAAATCTTGTCCGCATAATTAAGCACTGAACAGCTTTCTAGTTATCAACATTAGCATCTTCCCCATACAGTCTCCACTGATCTCAAAGCAGAAGTGGTGTTTGCAAGAGGGCCAGCTGTGGGCTTGACCCAATGAAGACATTGAGTGGGTGGCTTCTGAGAACAGTATGTAATTCTAGTCAGTAAGGTTCCTCCCAAACATCTTGATGAATTAAACCCTCAAGAGGTTACAGATTACGCCAACTTAAAACAATATCGCCTTGAGTCAAACCTCACAGCCACTGGTAAGAGCACGTCTCTCTGACGCTACATGCACAACGCCCTCAGCTATTGGGCAGCGTGTTTAGACCCCTGAATGCAAACGGCTCGGTGTGCAGAGAAGGGGGTGAGTGAGGACAGCCTTCGACCATGGCGACTGCCTGTTAACTGCTCATCTGGAGATACGGCGCCAGCGTTTTTGGAAGTTTTGGCCTGTCGTACTAACCTTCAAGTCTCGATGGACAATGCCATTTAGATGACAATGATTTACACTCTCTAGAATCTGCTGTATGCAATGACTGTGGGGAGAGGGAGAGAAAGACATGGCGGGGAAGCAAAAGAAGAGATGTACAATTCAGCAAGCACAATAAGAAACAGTCAACTGCAAGACCCACGAACAAACAAAAACCATGAAAACAAAAACGTCTTCATACTGGCTGGACTGAATGAAATATGCTAGTGTTGTTTACATGTCGTGGAGGGTACTCTTCTTGTGAATAGTGTATTAGCATATATTTTACAACTAATGTTGCAGAGTGAATGCAAAACAGCATTTTGACTGTTAAAAAAATGTACGGAAAAAGACATCATGGATCACCTGACGGACATCAGAATTTTAGATGCAAATCAAAAAGGGAACAAAAGGAGCATTTTACCCACACCTCACAGCTAAAGCATAAAGCTAGAGCTCATCGCAGGGAAATATGAAAGGATATAAGTGCACCAGGAAACAAAAGGCACAACAAAAAAAGGCTACAATAGCAACAGTCATTGCTTACATTTTGTGTAGAACAAACATTTCAATGCAATTCTTATTCATGTCAAATTATTTAATAAATGGTCATTATTTATTCACTGAACAGGTTACGACATGATGCATAACTATTGTGGATTACATGAACAATGCAACAAATAATACATTAAGCTGATATTTACTACTTCATTCAACATATGCAGTGTTTCATGTTAAATAAAAGAAGAAACATAAAAAAAAAGAAATATTAATTACCAGGTTATGTAAACACTAACCTGGCATCAGCTTCACTGTAGTATTCTCTTGCAACAATATCTTCAAACAGCTCCCCTCCTGTGACTCTGGAAAAAAGAGGAAAGGAAAAGTGAATTGCACTGTGGAAGCCAGCTAAACACTTTGCCTTTCACTGGTATTTGGCTCACTGCCATTAAAAATATTATATACTAAATATTGATATACATTTGATATTTAGTACTATTTATGGTGCTGACTGCTTACATCAAGATACTGAAATGAAGAAATAAAGTGTGAAAAAAGAGTGGGTCAGCTTGCCCCAATAAGGCACAATGTGGCTGGCATCATGTATCTTCACTATTTCCAATTTTTGAACACAAAAGATCCCCTTTACACTGTATGAACATTTCATGACAAATTGACTAATACAAATGTCCCAAAAAATCTTTAAAAATAAATAAATAAATAATAATAACAATAATAATATATATATATATATTGATGACTACTCAAAAGTTTGGGGTCACTTATTTAATTTGAAACAATCCATGATAATACTTTCATTTTGCCCCAGACACCCAATCTTCTATGGTAGAAGGGTGAAGTAGTCACTGCTTTTTGGCTCTGTTGAGCAAGATATCCTGTGTATCAACAGACTGCTTGGACAAATCTCATATTCTAATAATTAATAGTGTTTGTTCAGGTTGTTTATGAACTAATCGTCTAATAATTAATAGTGTTTATTGAGGTTGTTTATGGACTAAACTTCTAATGATTAATAGTGTTTATGGAGGTTGTTTATGGACCAATATCTTCTGGTGATTAATAGTGTTTATTGAGACTGTTTAGGAACTGATATGCTACTCTAGTGTAGCCTTGATGGTCCTTCCTTCCATGATGCCTTGTGCAAAATACATTTTAAATTTACTGGAGAATAAACAGCTAAACTAAAGCACACAAACTCATGGTCAACAACTTGTGGGAGACACCAAAACAAACTTGCTCACCCTTCTACCATAGAAGATTGAGTATCTGGAGCAGCAGCATTTGTGGATTTTATCATAGTCTACAAATGTTGGGGAAAATATCTGCAATAAAAATAAGTTGTCATGGGAAAACTCTAGGTGGTTAAAGTTTTGACTGGTCAAGTAAATGAATTGCAAAGTAACAGTAACAACAGTTAGTTTATATTTCCATTTGAAGGAAATATATTCAATTTATAGAAACTTATATTTTCATAAGTTTACATGTATAAAGCTGAAGCTATATGCTGGAATAACTGCTCTCTGTTGGTACTGCAACTGTGGCCTGTTAACAATCCCAGCACAGCACAGAACCTATTCTCAATATTGTATCAACATTGCAAGAACATAGACAACATTGTCACAACATCATCATGCCTGGTAGGATCATTTTGCATGGCAGTCGGAACTGAAAAGGACAATATTTTGCAGGCTCTGAATTACGCAATACACCACTTTGCTAATGTGCTGCCATTTTCAGTAAACAATCTATACAAGGCTGCCTCTGTGTGCCACTTGAGCCATGTCCATGAGGGAATATAATCACAGATCCCAGTGCAAGCGAGTACTCATGAGACGCCGACACTTCACAAATGCTGCCTGCTGAGCTTGGACCCTTTTCTGCAGCCAAACAAAGCATACAGTATACACATGACCTAAATTACACCTCATTCTATGAATATGGGAAAATAAAGGCCCCTGAGGAAGCTCTAGCAAACTGGCACCAAAGCACACAGTAGACCATATGACTACTACACTTAAACACTACATATGCTTTGCTGCACATCTGAGAATTACTACACATTTGTTATTTTTCTTTATTTATCCAACACAGTATTTTAATCTTTCATATCTTTGACAGAAACCAATCCTAAAGATGAATGCATTCACACAAACGTTGAGCTAGACTCTTCACATTAAAAGTTTCTAAAACACTCTTGGTCCATCAAGCACCATCAGATTCTGACTCCTGGCAACCATATGGATACTGTTTCTCCAGAACATCTTTTCTTCTGTTTGAGATTTCAGGGTTTTTAATGGCTCATTCCCAATTCCTCTAATTGTATCCATGCATCCAGTGCCATTCATGTTGCTGCCCACCCTTGTCTTCTTTTCATCATCAACCAAAATGGATCCAGCAGCCAGGAACAAGAATGAAGGAACTGAAAAGATCTTCAAATGTAACAATTTCTCTTCAAACAAAGGGTAGAATTGTTAAGATCATGATCTTCTCTTTATGGATGTGAAAGCTAGAACATAAACAGGACAAGAAGAGTATTGATGATTTGGAATTTTGGTGTTGGAGAAGACATTTGAAAGAATTTTGGACGGCAAAGAAAACAAATACACTGATCATCAACCAATCAAGCAAAAACAACCTCAAACACTTGTTTTGGACACAATGATAAGAACCAGTTCACACTTGAAGTCAGTTATGCCTGAAACCAAAGCTTAGAGAACTTGGAGAATCTATGCTTAGAGAACCAAAAGTGGTTCTTCTGTGGTATGCACATGGAGAAGAGTGCTCACGCAACATCATCAGTGGGCAGTACATTTGTTTTTCCATTATTGTGATAACTATGCTTTTCTTAACATATTGCAGTAATCATTTGTACTTAATGAACTGAACAACTGTACAACTGCAGAAATATTACAGCACATAAGTACACAGTCATATAATGACCACCCCTAGTTCTAGATTGTTTATTAGCTCTATTTGGTCAGTAGTACATTTTAAAAATAAGTATTACACTTTAACAATAATGAAACTGATATCTTATGAGCTAGATTAAATAATTTTTGGTTCCAGATGTTCTCCATGAAACTCCTCAAGTCATCACATGGATGTATTAAATTCATCAGCAGTTCACTCGATTTAACATGAAGTACTGATTAACCAAAGCAGGCACCAGAGGATACAAACACTGAAATCTCATGAGGAGAGATTTGGAAAAGTGTCAACCAACACATTCATATGCAAACAATTGTTTTTATTATTATTGATATGTATTAAATATTAGTTTATTTATGTATTTAAGTTAATTTAATGTATTTAATTTATTAGTATTATTGTTTTTTTTAGTACGTACTACATACCCATTTTTTTATTTAAATTATTAGGGTTACCTAAGACTATTGCACAGTGCTGCATATGTTAACAACTGTCAACATTCATTCTCCTGACTTGATTCAGGGAAGACATACAACTCTGAAATGCCTCTTTTGTAATTAATGTAATTTAAAGTTCAATAGTCATGCCACCTTTCCTCGTTAGATGACCTACTGAGCTGAATGTGAACAATCAAAAATGAGACAGTGTAGCTAACAAACACAGTTACAGGCTGCACTGAAAATGCAGTATTTTATCTACAGTCCAATTAGATAAATTACACTCAGATGAGGATCTCAGATGATCCTCAATGCAAATAAGTGGAGTCAGAGATGTAGACAGATAGCGGAAGAGAGGACACTGGAATGTCATTAGAGAAAACCAATGCCTTCACTGGGGAATATTGATATAAAGATTAAGCAAGGGGTGAAATTCTTGATGGTGTTTGGACTGACGCACTGTGAAGCAAGTCAGTGTGGCTGCTTGTCGATAAACAAGTCAATGTGAGCTTTGATTTCGCTCTTTAAACACAATTAGAGGAGTGCATAGCTGTAGAGCCCAGTTGACAGTAAGCAGGACCTCTATAGAAGCACAAATTCAGTAGCAGAACTGTATGACAAAATGTATATAAAATCTGCTCTGATTTTACTACATATATACAGTTACAAATTGAGCATTTAAAGGAAATTTCTTTTTTAAAGCATCGTCAACTTAATCTTTATCTGTTGCATCATTAACATGTGGTCTATTACTACTGACAATTTTAATATACACGGCTGAACATAAAAATTGCCAAATGCAAACAGTAATAAAATTATATTACAGGGTTATTTTTGGCAGATGGCTTATGATGCATGGCTACATGAATAAAAACACAGTTAAGTCAAGCCTACTACAAACACAATAATCAGTATATGTTGTATTTACCATGACCACTATTGCATGGTCTGCATGGCTTGTTGAATGTTATATCACATAGTCTCTATACCTTGGCAATCCAAACAAGTTCAACCATGGGAGCCAAAACCTCTGTGTCTTCAACACCACCGTGTCCACATTCCAGACACTATGAACCCATGATGTCATGTTTTGCCTGATCAATGTCATTTCATATGTTATAATACACTTATTCCATCATTTCAGGCCTGCAACACATTCCAAAAAAGTTGGGATGGGAAAGCTCTTTGTAATGCTGCCATTCCTTCTCACATTTAAAAGGTGTTTTGGCACCAAGAATACCAAGTGATCAAGTGTTTCAGGTGTTATTTTGTCCCAATCTTCCTGCAAAGACACCTTAAAGAGTGCATCAGTGCAGGGTTGTGATCACATTTTTTCGTTCCAAATTCTTCACACATTCTCCATCAGGGACAGGTCACGACTGCAGGACAGTTTTTGCAGTATAGTCATTATTACAATCACCTGTTGACATCACTCATTTGAAATGGCATTATGTAACCTTATTTATTAACCTATTTTAACAACTTTATTTTGAATGTGTTCTAGGCACATGCACATTAAATGAAGATGACAAGACAAAATATGAAATATCTTTAGCTCATACCGTCAGTAATGAAATAGAAGTCAAAGTAAAAAGGAAACACTGCTTAAACATTTTTCAACCTTAATTCTCTATACTAGTATTCCATAAAGGTATTTGTATATTACTATCATTCCAGAGGGAAATATTTATGGGAAAACTTGTAGGGGTGTGAGCATTTTATTGGAATCTGATTCTGATCTGATCTGAATCTGATGGCATTTCTACAGTGTTGCATTTGATTTGAATAAAACTTAATCAGCTTCTGTATGGCCTGCATGACTCAAAAACATGTATTACTGCAGTATAATAGCTTTCACGTTGTTTTATGTATTCCAATTTCTCAAATGTACACTGAATGAATTTAGCATCCCTCCCAATGGAAGTAGGAACCTATACAAGAAGGTTTTGAGTCAGAGGATTTTAGTTCTACAGGGAAACACTTTGAAATTACTGTCCATGACATTCAATAGTGCTACACAGATGTGTCAGACAGAGCTCAGGTTAAAAATACTTGAGTATCCCTGTAAAGCTAGCAGTGGTGCAGAGGTGATGACTTCACTGTGTGCTTTCAGATTAAATACAGGGTTTCGCTAAAGACCACAGGATGAAGATTCAGGTGAACAGATGCTGGAAAGCCTAGTTATCCACTCACACACACACACACACAAACAGATACAGCCAATTAGTGTGGGTTCACCCTGAGCACCAACAGTGCTCATTAGTAGGCCACTAGTACCATCATTTTGGTTATATTTGGTAAGAGGAGGAGCTGACCATGAGCTGTATGTCAGTGAAGTGCGTGTTCATTTTAACAGCCACCAAGAAACACTTACAAATCAAAGACGAGGTAGTGGAACCCCTCTTCAGATATGCTGTCATGGAGCCTTACTGAAAAACAGAAGGGGGAGAGAGAGAGAGAGAGAGAGAGAGAGAGAGAGAGAGAGACAGAAAGAGAGAGAGAGAGAGAAATAAAAAAGATAGTAAGAAAGCAAGAAGGAGCAAGAGAGAAAAACAGACAAGAGAATTGATTAGACTCAGTGTAGCAAACAGACATTTGCAATCTCATTCATTTAATCTCCCCGTGTGTGTGTGGGTGAGTGAGTGAAAGAGAGAGACAGTGAGAGACAGACTGACTGACTGACAGACAGACAGACAGTGTGCATTGATTGCAGTCGGATGCTTATGAGTGGAAAAACTCATCCATTAGAAAAATGACACTGATTTCAACTCCTACGCTCAAATCCAGACCTTTAGTCCATTCATAACACACTACACACACCTCTGTAAACAACACAGTTTCCTGCTTCTCTCTCTCTCTCTCTCTCTCTCTCTCTCTCTCTCTCTCACACACACACACACACACACACACACACACACACACACACACACACACCCACACACACACACACACCCACACACACACACACACACACACACACCACAGAAGCAGACAAGCATACAGACAACAGAATCTTTTACATATTATTATCACCACTTAAGCCCTCATACACAGCAGTTCCGGAATAGTTACATTTTCTTTTATCATCAAATCAAAACATCAGAACTGGTTCGTTTTTTGTTTTTACATCATTTAAAACGGCCAGTTTCATTTGAAATTATTTGAGCATTTCATGAAGAATGGTCAAAAAAAGATACAAAAATGAACAGGAATAAAGTTCTCCTTTGAAGCTACATTCCTTGAGGAAATAATCAGTCTTCAGCAGCAGCTTCATGCTTAATATGATATGACGAGTGTGTCAGTGTGCATTCTGTCATTCATTTCAGAAACAGCACCCTTTGCAAAAGTCTTGAAATTCCAACCTTGTGCACATTTCTTTCCAGATCAGTGAGTCCCCCTCCCCCCATGTTTGAATGAACGAGTGAGTGATCATACTGAAGGTGGAAAGATCATTACAAATGCTGATTGAAAGTGTGTCCTGGATAAAACGACTGTGTGTGTAATCTCCCAGAGGAGCGACACAGCTTGACCTTTGGACTGGAAGACAAAACAGAGTGAGAGAGAGAATGACAGAAGTAGTGGAATTCCCTCAGTATCAACATCTCCAGCATCTCCACTCAGCACTGATTCACCATGCCTGGCCTGTTTCCATAGCAACCAGGGGAGACAGGCTTTCCCAGCAACAGTTGCCAGGGACTAAAAGGGAGCACCCGCTGCAGTTTGGGAGACTGTCAGAGGAGCTGCCATCCCCCAAACACTGATTTAACAGTAACTTCACTCATCACAAAAAAGCTGCCTAATGGGAGGGTTTGGATCATCTTATGTAAATGAGGTGTGAAGATGATCACCTTTACAGAAGCTCTACATTATCTGAAAGGTTCTTGATTGTTAAAGAGCCCATATGAAGGGAAATAAATTCATGTGACTGGCATGCTGTCATATCTGTCATAGCAGGGCTAAGCATGATCCACCACCCAAACAATACAAACCTTTCTGGTGGTGGAGACCATTAAAAAAACAGACCAGGATAAAGAAAGGCTAACAAATAAGATACAGATGGACTACAGTATGTAACGGAGGCCCTCTCATATATATATTCTATAAGCTCCTCTGGCATGCTGAACTGAAACACATGTAGGTGTACTATGTGTACATAAAGTGGCCAGTAAGTGTCCATATACTCTTCCAAGCCTCAAACAGATCTAAGGGACAAAAATAAAATGGAATAAAAACGTTGGATATGGGCCCTTTAAAGATTTCCCCAAAAAGGCCAAGCTAATATAAAGCCAAAGGCCAAGAACAATTTAAGCACCTTAAAATAAAGTGTGTAATATCACTGAAAATCTTGATGTTGAATACTTGATTACACTGACAAAAAATTTGCAAGCATAAATATGGCACCAGTTACTCCACATAAACCATGTTAAACAGACTGTGTTAGAGCGGGTTGTGGTTTGAGTCCTTTTTCCATTTTAGTTCTATTTATTAAGTAGTGTGTAGTGGAAAATGGAGGTAAAAAAAACATGAACACTGCCAAACACCGCTGTCCAGTAATAAATATCCCCACTAAAGCTTTCAGCTCTTCATAAAACTAAAATTACAGACCGTCTACAATGAGTCAAACCACAAAAACAGTAAAATAAACCAATAATCAACACAGCCTCCACAGTCTATTTCTTGTATGGTACAAATGCAGCAGAAGAAACTTCTCAGCTTGTTTTGAAGCTTGATATGAAACCACATTGTGTTACAGTAGTGAGTGCCAAGGCCTGCTTTTGGTGGCCAGGTTGACTTTGGTAAATTGTCAACACTGCATTGATTCAGAGGGTAAATTCACATACACTACTTAAAATAAGTATTCCTAAGCTTTTACAAGCAAGAAAAACCACTTTGACTACAAGCACATTTGTGTCTCATAAATCCGTCACTGAAGGTTTATGTTTCCAGGCAAGTCTGTTTCTACACTGTATATTTTGGAACGATGTCCCACCACTGCTACATTACTGCTGCCGCTCCTTTTATGAAATGTTATGACGTCACAATTACAAAACTTTACAGAGGGCATTTAATTTGAAACAATGGACACAGGAAGTGGAGACACAGGGTGACAATTCATATGTACAGTACTATTTCACCCATTATATTCACACAACCTTTAAGTTTGATTGAGAGCAGTAAAAGAGCAGTAAAAGAGCATTCAGTAAGTAAATGTCTCATCCTTTTTCTTTATTTTCTTCTCCGACGCTACAGTATGTAGTGAATATTAAAAAGATGTTGAAAACTTAAATTAACTATGTTAAACATAGATGATGTTCTTCTTGAGTGATTTACATCTTCAGGGCAAAGCCACGAAAATACTCGTTAGCAAAACACAGCACCAGTTTCACAGAAAGACACACACACACATTTAATACTTTTATTTCAAAACTAAACAAGTAATTGTTTATTTCGGTCTCTGGGAAAGTTATTCTGTCTTATTTATACAACCGGCCCTCCATCTGCTTCAAATGAATGACTTACGAGAAAATGACGAGAAAATGACGAGAGTTAGTTTGAATTTCCAACACACTTATATTACCCACTTTATCATGACATGTATACTTAACAGTGGGACACAGAGGTGAAGGACACAGGTAACAAAGTTTAATTTACGGGAGACATTTCAAAA
>BRDA01013324.1:784-36005 GCA_036984385.1 Crenuchus spilurus | reverse complement strand
TACTGTCTGTTAGAAGGAAATGAAGCTCCCATCACGCTGGTATCGGATCCTGTAGTATCGGAGCACTTTTATGAATACGAGTACAAGTACGCGCATGTGGTCTCGGACAGATACCCGATGCTGGTATCGGTATCGGGGCATCCCTATATATATATATATATATTTATTATTTATAAATGGTCAAGAATGCCAACAAAGACTCAAAGTCAGTAACCACCCAATTAGCACAGTTACTTCTTGCAAAATACATCACAAAAATGTCTTTCAACCATCACAAACTGCATCCAGATCTTAAATAAGATTTTGCAGGTTTGTTGATGTGTTTTAGGACACAGTAGGACTTGCTGTTAGCTTGTACCCATATTTCTCCATATCAATAAATACTGATTCAAGAGCTTTTACTTTAATATGGTAGACACAGCCTTCACTTACATGAGTTTGACTTATGTTATAAGCTGTGATTAAGTCATACTATATTATAAATTACACAGACAGGTCTATACAGCTTTAATTTAAGAGCATGATGTAGTCTGAGCAGGTAGTGTGAGGTTTTGTGATTTTGATGGTAACGACTGGGCTGTTTAGGTGACTATAGAGTTCTAGTGTTTGTTAGCAAGAATAAGACTAAAGCATCGCTCTGACTCCAGACATGTTTTGCCTGATCATGTACATCAGGAGGAAGTGGAGAATTGTGCAAACTAGCTTGTTAAACAGTGGCCTACAGTAATAATGCAATCACTTACATTTGATGGATAATGACAATCATCCTGATCCAAGTGCTAACAAAAACTCATCTGAAGCACTTGAGAACTAGCCAGATCACAGCACGAAATTTACGAGATTACACAGTTAAATCTAAGCCTGGATTTGTAATGATAAATCCATCAGCATTGCAGTTTAGTCCTGGACTATCTTAAATCACATCCATGAAACAGGCCCATAGTGACCTGTTCTCATTTACATTTAGCAAGCTTTGATGACATCACATTTTTTTACCGCAATAAAAATTAAACACTGGAATAATCATTAACAAGCCATACACTGTGCAGCTGTAGAACAGTTCTTCAAATATTAGTAACACTCAACCTTTCCACTAGTCAAATTCCTCTCCTTCCTTCTCCAGTGCTCACTTAACACTTCCTCTAACCCCCAGTATCCACACATAAACAGCCAGAAGAAGCAGCTTTCCAATATGCGCACACACAACCTCCGACTCCCTCAATCTCTCACCAGTCTATTAAAGATTCACTCTGAGTCAATACAGAGACACCAGGGCCATCCCACACTTCCACTTAGCAAACATCTGCCAGTGAAAGCCCTGCTAGACATGAAAGGACACAGAATTTCAGTCCCCAGGCTCATTTCTCTACAGGCAGCTAAAGCCACTATGAAGCACAGAGGTGAAGACAGCTAGATTTTGTGGAAGGTTGCAGGCCAAGTACTGAGAAATGTTTTAAATCTCATTTACATTGGCATTTGAATTACATTTGAGAATTTTGTGCTGTTGGTTTTCTTGATGGCAGTGAATCTACAACTGATGGTCAAAAGTTTAAGTTAGCTCAGTGGGCAAATGTAACCTGAGATCATGTAGCTACACCTGAACCAAAGCTTGCTTGGACTTCAGAATACAACAGACTTAGATTTAGTATGGACTCTTAAAAGTGTATATTTTGATATGAATAAAAAGGACATATATCTTGATGCTCCATTTGTCTCTGTGAACAATAGCAAAGAGCTTGTGTATATGTGACCCTGCCAGGAAAACCAGGCCAAAGTCACTGGGCAACTTATTGAGGTATCGTGTCAATATTGTCACTCACATTAGTGACAAAACTTAGCCACTCTGTATTATTGCTGTAAATTAAAGATAACAGTCTTAGATATCTATCGTAGTACATATTTTGATCAAAAACAAAAATTAAATTCACAAAAAAGTTGTTTTGAAAAAAACAAATTTTGAAGAAAAAAAAAAAAAAAAAAAAAAGACTTTGACCTGGTTTTCCCTGGCGGGGTCACATATTTGCATCACTTGCACACAGTAAAATCACAACAGCTATTATCAACTTCCATGGAATAGTTACAATGTGGGATTGTTATATCTGGCAGCTGGAGCCGCTATGAAGAAAAGAGGCTGAAGAAGAAAACTAGAGTGGGTGGAAAGTTGTAGGCCAAGCTTCTGCAGATAGTACCTTCTGTACTGAAAGATTAAGCCATGCCATTTATTCCAGCATTTGTATGCTATTCCTTACATTTAAACATGTGGACTTTGTACTACAGGTTTTCCTCACAGCAGTATCTGATATAATTTGCTCTGTGTAATGGGAGAAGTAACTGGTCCTGCTCAACACTGCAAATATGAAATACGGTGGAAAAGTAGCAAATTAGCTGAAAAGCCAAAAATAACGGTGCCCATGCGGTGACTTACATAATACAATGCATTGTAAGTCAAATATCCAATTTCCTCATATACATATAAAAATTGCAGCATCTACATGATCATTACTCATCATCTCACTGTGGTTTCAATTCTGCATAACTGTATACTCCAAAAAAGCAAACAAAACAAAAAAAGCAGTTTAATTTGACATTTTCAGGAAACCACCATTTAAACCACTGGAATGTAAGTGCTCACCCCTGGCAGACAACTTCTTGGTGTTGATAATTTTGGCAGCATACTCCTGACCAGTGGAGATTTTCATACATCGTCTCACCACTGAGAAAGCTCCTCTGTAAGCAAAGTTAAAAACACAGGAGTTAACTGTTCTGGAAGCCATTATCATAACAGCTTTAAACAAACACAACCAAAAGCATCATCTTAGCCAACAAGCATCAACATACAGGATACAGAAGCAATTGTCATCAATCTCAGGAAGCTGAACAGAACAATATGAGATACACATGTCTGAGATTGTAAACAGAGATATGGCACATTTTAAAGGAAAGAGAGAAAGGAGACCTTGGCCCATTAATGGAAGATGTTTAAACAAGTCTACAGCAGCTCTTTAGAAGCTGTAATGTATATAAGTGTACAATAAGTGTGATAAGAGCCTGAAGTGCAAGAAGGACATTATCAAGTGTTCATTGAGCTGTATTTGTAATAGCAAAAGTGCCCTATCGCCACACAAGTCATTATATTTTCATGGCACGCTTAACATTTCAGTTATTTAGGCACCATTCTGCTCTTTTGTTGATTATATAAACATAAGGTTGCCATGATTTGTTTTGGTGGATCCCTGCTTGTGTACAGAAAAGTATTTAAGTGTAACTCACAACATTAGATGTAACTGTGTGATATCTTTTCCTGATTTACTGCTTACTTGGCCTTCAGGATTTGCTAAGGAAAACTCTTAAAAGTGGTATAAATTACACAAAAGTTGCATTTTTAAATTTGGCACACAAAATCTGGCACTGCAAAAAACAGCAAATAACTAATTTTCATATAAGTAACAATAGCACATAAGTTCAAGTGTTGGTGTAATTTGAAACTGAGTTTTTCAATTAATGGGAAAAATATTACTGTTAGTTGACCAAATTGTATTTTCAGTTACAATTATGAAAACAAGATAATAAAGATAAAATGATTTTCCCTTCCAAAACTTAAATATGTTTAGTAGGTTTCAGTAGGTTGTAGAATAGTACAATAGCACTGTTGACCTTATTTATTTTTATTAAAAACAATATTATTGCTGAAAAAGTTAGAGTTAAAATGCCATTCCCTGTGATAAATGCATTAATGCCATTATTTACTGTAATGCGTCATCACATTTGACCATATGTGGCACCAACAGTGTCCAGCTGTCTCCAGTGAGAGAAACACTAATTTTGTTTTCCAGCTCCTGCACTACAAATTCCAACTTCAAATTCAGAGCTGCAAATAACTTAAAAAAGATGAAAAAATGTTTTATCTGCAAGAGGTTTGTAATGAAGCATTCTATTTAAAAGCAAGTTGCAGGAAACACATTACAGCCTCATGGTCAAATGTGTTAATATAAAAAAATAACATCTAGAGCCCCGAGTGGCTCGGAAGATTAAGGTGCTGACACTATGATCAGGGTTCGACAGTCCAGGTCATGCTGTTTGCAATAGACAGCCGGGATCTGAGAGAGCAAAATTGGCCATAATATCTCTAGGTATGTACTACTACTACCATCACTATGCTGGCTCAGGTGTCTGCCAGCTGATACATCAGAACTGGGGATCCTGCACTTTCCTCTGAGCGTGTTGGCTGCCCAGAGATGATGTATAGGCAGTAGTTGGAAAAGAGGTGATTCTTGACTTCACATGCATCAGAGGAGACATGTGCTAGTACATTACAAGCGAGTTCTAGCAGATGGGTGGGTCGATTGGCAATACATTGGAGGGGAAATTGGTTCAATTTCTTTTTTAAATAATAATAATAATAATAATTATTATTATTATTATTATTATTATTATTATTATTATTATTATTATTATAATTATAGTAATTATTATTATTATTATTAAACAATGTTTTAACCTTAGAATATCATTTTTTATTTTGTCTTTTTTACATTTAATTTGCTTTTCAGCTTGATTATATTTAAAGTTAAAGGAAATCTACTTTTAAAAATAAAATTCAAAAAGTTAAATGAAGATTCTAAAGTCAATTGTATTAAAAATGTGTGACCTCAATATTGATAAATTATCCTGATGATCATATTTGCCATAATCGAGCAGGCATAGAAAACAACACTATGTATTCAGTGCTGCCAGAGGCCTACAGAGCAATGCTGAAGGTAGGGCACAGGGTGTAACCAACATGAGTTAATCACCCATTCAAGTATCAGTTCACTTTGAGCAGTAGAGATTGTTTTTCCTTAAGCACTACAGCTTTATTTACCCAACAAATATCCCATGAGTCACCGAGACAGGGCCAATTCAATTACACTGGTAAACATTAAAGGTGAGAATATTTACATGTTTCTTAAACTACAGCTTTAATGTGCAAAGCCTGAGGAGAAATGTTCTAGCTAATATCTACAGTAGTCATGAGGTACACTCTTAAAAGAGATGGTTCTTCAAGGATTCTTTAGAACCATGAACACTCAAAGAACCCAATGATGAAAATGTTCTTCAGACTGATAAGAAATGTGCTTGTAGATTGCTCTATATAGAAGCTTTTTTTAATGGTTCTATATAGCACCAAAGAGGGTTCTGCCATTATTACAAGTTTGACATTGTAACTATAGCAGAACCCTTTTAGGGGCTATATAGAACCACTTTAAAAAATGAACCATCTACAACACATTCCTCATAAATTTGAACCTTTCCACCATGCAAAGCACCTTTTGGATTCTTTGAGGGTTCATGGTTCTATATAGAACAATTTTCTTTACTAAAGAACCCTTGAAGAACCATATTTTTAAGAGTGTAGTTTCTACAGTGGGTCTAAAGGCATTTGGCTTGAGCTTAAGAAACATATTTAACAAATAACATGAACACAAATGACAACAGCTTTATTATCTGAGACTGCCTGACTAAGGTAGTTAAATGTTGGTTCTGCTGTGTGCAGGTAGTGCACAACGGGTAGAAGCAGAGCAGTGAAAACAAATCAGTGTAATTAACCAAAACAAATAATAAAGCCTCCTGTGCAGAATGTACACACATGACACTGAACGCGTGCTCAAAACTTACTTCCCCAGCTCCTCAAACAGCTGATACTCGTCAGTGAACCTGGTACAGGTTGTTGAAGCCATGCTTGAAGGGTGACGGGAAGGAAAATCTGAGTTAATCTTTCTTCTGTGTCCGCTTCTTCCTCAGCCTGTGTCCTCAAAACAAAAGCAAAGTCAGTTTCAGTGAAAGGAAGAAAGGAAAAGTCCAAAGCTCTAGGCTGAAGGAGGGGCGTCGTTTGTCCACTGAACGCTGGAGAGAGAGAGAGAGAGAGAAGTTGAGCTGATGAATACAGCAGCTCTACTGCTGCCCGAGCTCCGGACGCGTCCGTCTTTCACCGCTTCCTGCTCCTAAAGCGGCGAAGGGACTTTTCCTATACAGCGCTGCCATCTGGCGGCAGAGCATGGAAGAGCAGGAAATAGTGTTCCGCTCATTTCACAGCTCATTGCCTGAAGCTAACGAGAAATTACATAAATTATTGTAATAACGCATTTTTTATTATTTCATGCAAACATAGTAATACAATGGAACATATATGTCTGTGTATAAGTGTCAACAAATACACTTTTATTAATGTCCTCATATATTGTTATCTGACTTACGTCTGTTTTCTCTCTCTCTCTCTCTCTCTCTCTCTCTCTCTCTCTCTCTCTCTCTCTCTCTCTCTCTCTCTCTCTCTCTCACTCTCTGTTTTTGTGTGTGTGTGTGTGTGTGTGTGTGTGTGTGTGTGTGTGTGTGTGTGTGTGTGTGTGTGTGGTAATTAATAGCATAATAATTGTAAAAATATTCGTTTGGATATTCGTTATACTTTAAAATATTAGTTAACTCAGCGCCGATTCTATTGATTTAAGAAAGAATCAGTTCCACTTTATTGATAGGAGAATAATCATACTACTAAAAGTCCAGTCCAGGTTTTCCTGGTTACCGCACCGCATGCAGCATAAATGGTTAGTTCAGCTAAAAACTGTCATCAGTTCCATAACTGACATCTCACAATGTCCAGCTTTTGCTAAAACCTTATTCTTCTGTTACACAACCTCAAAATTAGCCCTACGTCATGTTAAATTACTGCTCAACTAAACAATGAAACAGAGGAAGCTACTTTGCTTTAACAGTAAGCTAGTATAGATTGGTATTCTTGCATTATGATTATTTGCAATATCTGATTCCTCCCCAGACACAATGGACATTAGGAGATTCTTTACAAAGAAGCGGAAAGTAAGTCAGAATTTCCATGTTTTCCTATGAAAAGTTTGTGCAGTTAGCTGGCTTGGTGATACATCAGCTAGCTTAATGTTAGCTATCACTTCACAAATTCAGTGATGATTTAAAATCTATCATTGAATAGTTTTTTGGCAGTTAAATTGTATTGTAATGCCATGAATGAGGCCAAGACTACTTTGGCTTATTTCAGGTGGCAATCGAAAAATCTATATTCATTGGATGAAGTCATTAATATTATTACTGTTAAACATGCAATTGAGTGTCGTCATTGCTTGGCACAATAGCATATTGTGTTACAAATAAAACTAAATCAAGAGTAAACAAAATAAAAGTACAATGCACCCCTAAAGTCATTGTTTGTGATAAATTGTGTCACATTAATGTCATTATCTTAGCCATAGCAGTGAGTTTAAAAACAGGATGATGCATATATAGTTGAAGGAGAAATCTGTCTCTAAAACTGTTATTGAATCAAGTGTTTACTTATTAGGTAAAAGTAGATGTTTAACAACCTGTTAAAATATACCAGAATGCAGGAAGCCACATCTACTTCATTCAAAAATTTCAGGACAACTCCTAGAGCCCCCACCACCTCCACATTACAAATGCCTCTGACACCCCTGTTGTGTTTGAGTGTATGTATGTATCTCTCTCTCTCTCTCTCTCTCTCTCTCTCTCTCTCTCTCTCTCTCTCTCTCTCTCTCTCTCTCTCTCTCTCCCCCCCCTCTCTCTCTCTCCCCCTCTCTCTCTCTCTGTGTGTGTGTGTGTGTGTGTGTGTGTGTGTGTGTGTGTGTGTGTGTGTGTGTGTGTGTGTGTGTGTGTGTGTGTAAACAAACAATGTAACAAGTTAGCTACCAAGATAAAAAATGAGAAATACTGGGAGTTAACATGTTTTTTTTTGTTTTTGTTTTTTTACAATTTTGCTTATTTATTTGTATTTATTTATTTATGTACGTATTTATTTATTTATTTGTGAAACCAGTGAAGTGGCTCAATATCTGTTTTCTTCCTTCTTTTTCTATGTCTAAAAAGCATCCACCCGTTTTTGATGTGACATTTTGATGTGTCTGAGAAATTAACAATTAATTGATTATAATAATTGTGATTTTTTCATTATAAAATTAGGTGCTTAGACTGAGCTCTAAAAGTACACTTTGACTTTAACACATGAAATCATATGGTCTTTTGTTCATTTCTGGTCCACTAGCAGCGGGCAGTCTCACCTTGAGTTAGCCTGCCACCAATTAACCGATCCTCTTAAACTAATCACCTGTAAATCTGTGAGTCACACTCACACACTCTGCTGTGGAGCAGCGATCTCTCACACACGTTTACTACTACATTTACTGTGTCACTTCTCAAAATAAAATAAAGTCAGCAGGCAAGTGTTAAAAGACATCTTAATGGCATTCATCCATCATTCATAATCTAGCCCTACCTAGAGAAGTTATAGTCTTGTAGTTCCTTATATACTTTTTTCAGAACAAGATACGAAGTTCATGTATCACCACGAATAAAGAAAACATTGAGTGACTCAACTAACTGCTAAATATAATTAGGAAAAATGATGAATGCATCTGTTTGCATAGCTGTTATCATATACAGTGGTCCTTGAAAGTTTGTGAACTATTTAGATGTTTCTATTTTTCTGCGTAAATATGACGTAAAACATCATCAGATTTTCACACAATTCTAAAAGTAGATAAAGAGAACGCAGTTAAACAAATGAGACAAAAAATATTATACTTGCTCATTTATTTATTGAGGAAAATGATCCAATGTGACATATTTGTGAGTGGCAAAAATATGTGAACCTCTAGGATTAGCTGTTAGTGTGATGGTGAAATTAGAGTCAGGTATTTTCAATCAATGGGATGACAAACAGCTGTGAGTGGGAACCCTGTTCTATTTAAAGAACAGGGATCTATCAATGCTGCACTTCACAGCACATGTTTTTGGAAGTGTATCATGGCACAAAGGAGATTTCTGAGGAGCTCAGAAAAAAAGTTGTTGATGCTCTTCAGGCTGGAAAAGGTCACAAAACCATCTCTACAGAGTTTGAACTCCACAAATCCACAGTCAGACAGATTGTGTACAAATGGAGGAAATTCAAAACCACTGTTACTCTCCCCAGGAGTGGTCGACCAACAAAGATCACTCCAAGAGCAAGGCGTGTAATAGTCGGCGAGGTCACAAAGGACCCCAGAGTAACTTCTAAGCAACTGAAGGCCTATCTCATATTGGCTAATGTTAATGTTCATGAGTCCACCATCAGGAGAACATTGAACAACAATGGTGTGCAAAGCAGGGTTGTAAGGAGAAAGTCACTGCTCTCTAAAAAGAACATTGCTGCTCGTCTGCAGTTTGCTAAAGATCATGTGGACAAGCCAGAAGAGTATTGGATGAATGTTTGGCTAATTATATCAGAGAATTTAAAAGGAAAATGTCAGGACATCTGTCCATGCACTCAGGGGCAGATTTGGAAGTTCTGGGGCTTCAAGCAATGTCATGTCTGGGGTCCCTGATCAAACGGATTCTTTTTTTATGGTTATGGTGCGGTACAGGCTTAAACATAAATTAAATTATTATTATTAATAAATATTAATAATTATACATACATTTTAAACATTACTTAAACATTATTATTCATAATATTTGATTACGAATTACTAGTTAATATTAATAATATACTAATAACTATAAAAATATTATTATTATTATTATTATTATTATTATTATTATTATTATTATTATTATTATTATTATTACTATTAAAATAAAATAATATTAATAATTAATTAAATATTAATTATTAAATATTAATAAACTTTTAAAATCATGTAATATAAAATTATCACCCAATTCTGTGTTACACCTTGATAATCAACTTCACTCCAATTCATTAACACCAATGTTACACTTATGTTTGGACTGTATGGTCAATAGACCTCATTTACACAGAATTTTACCTCATTTTTGAGAAAAAAATAAGCTGAAATTCTGAATTATTTTGATAATAGTAAAACTTAGAGGCATGTAAATGAATGGCTTATTGCAGACTGGTAGACGTGCACGCACACACACAAAGAGAGAGAGAGAGAGAGAGAGAGAAGCAGGTGAACAAGGACTACAGGCCAAATCAAAATCGCACCCTGATAAGGATTAACTCTACTACTACTCATCTGCTTCACGCCAGGCAGTGGCGCATAGGGCAGCAGTGAAGTCAGACCAAGCTTGCCGTTCCTTAGCCATCGTCTCAAGGTCACTCCAGGACTTCTGGTGAGTCAGCCTCTATTTCAAGTGTCCTCCTGCAAGTGGTCCTGGGGCGCCCTCTTCTGCGTCTGCCCTCTGGCGTCCACCTCAGTGCCGTCTTGGTGATGTTATCACTCTCTCGTCTCAGGATGTGACCCACCCATCGCCAGCGCCTCCTCATTATTGTCTTAACTACTGACTTTTGATCCGCCATCTTGTACAGCTCTTTGTTGGTGATTTTTATAGGCCAAAATATTTTGTAGATTTTTGATTGATAAGACTGATAAGGATTAAGCAGGTGTGATAATGGACGGATGGATGGTTTGCAACTCCAGATGCTGACGGAGTGACCGCTGGACCGTTAGCAAGAACAGATCCGATGAGCTTGTGAGCGGTCTAAAGAGAAATAGGCGTCCGACTGAGTGGTTGTTTGTGCTGGGTCCTAGTGCTCAGCACGTCTCTTTTTAATATAGCGTAACACTGTTTTTGGATGGAAAAATCAGCAGAGAACCAAAACGGTCTTTTTTTTGCCAACCTATTTTGGCCAGCAGGGGGTCCCCTGATCTCCGGGGCCCCAATCAATTGCGTGGTTTGCATATTGGTTAAATCTGCCCCTGCATGCACTGAATCTCAAGAGAAGGTGGGTCATGCAGCAAATCAACAACCATAAGCACACAAGTTGTTCTACCAAAGAACGGTTAAAGAACAGTTACCAGAAATGTTTACTTGCAGTTATTGCTGCAAAAGGGGGTCTCACCAGATACTGAGAGCAAAGGTTCACATACTTTTGCCTCTCACAAATATGTCATATTGGATAATTTTCCTCAATAAATAAATGATCAAATATAACATTTGTTTAACTGATTTGTCTTTATCTACTTTTAGGACTTTTTGTATCATATTTATGCAAACATGTAGAAAATTCTGGGTTCACAAATGTTCAAGCACCACTGTATGTACTGCATATACAAATATGTCACAATGCATGGAAATACGAAAATCCCTTCCACACATCTCAAACGGACTTGAACCAGGTGCAAGCAGTAAATTCAACATTTACACTTTATTTCATTACATGACACAGAAGCAAATCTCCCCTTATTAGAGTCATATGTGCACTTAAATACGTAAATCATACATGACTTTATATTTCATTTGACTTCAGAGGTGCATATGGGCTGAAACTGCTCCATCTGTTTCTGAGAGCAGGTTAAAGAGGCTCCCTAAGGCTTCAGAATGGGCTGAGCCTTTAAATCTCCGTTTTTTCATTTCAATGGAAAAGAGACTGGAGAAACAGACATTAGTCTGAGGTTAGAGAAGAAAGGTCACTTATCAGCTGAAGTAGTTGAATGCATTTAAAAATGAACCCTTAGCTAGCATGCTAGCAGATTTTTGGAGGCACTGATCAAAAAGACAAGAGTTAATACATGAAATGAATGAGTGTTTGGAGGGTTAGGAGGAAAGAGTGGTGTTTTTTCCTTTTGTGCCGCCCGGGTTGTTAATATCTTTGGATGACCGCCATTCCTACACTCCCTCTCTCTTCTCCAGCACTTTCAGCTGGAGGAAACCAGGGCTGCCAAGAGAAACTGTAGGTGTCAGACTGGAGGCGAATTTTAAGTGCTGCTTGTATGTAAGAGTGAAGGTGCAAGCTGAGGTAATCTCTTCTCCTCTTTTCTTCTCTCCATTCTTCTCTTTTTCCTTTCTCTTCTCCTAATGTTCTCTTCTTCTCTCCATTCTTCTCTTTTTTTCTCTTCCAATGTGGTCCTTTGTCTTCTTTTCTTCTCTCCATTCTTCTCTTCTTCTTTTCTTTTCTTCAAATGTGGTCCTTTCTCTTCTCTTCTCTCTATTCTCTTCTTCTTTTTTCTTCTTCCAAGCTGGTCTCTTCTCTACTTCTCTTTTCTCCCAAGGTGGTCCTTTCTCTTTTCCTCTTCTCTTCATTCTTCTCTTCTTCTTTTCTTTTCTTCCAAGGTGATCTCTTCTTTTCTTCTCCCCATTCTTCTCTTCTTTGTTTCTCATCTCCCAAGGTGGTCCTTTCTCTTCTCTTCTGTTTCTCTTCTCTGTTGAAAATTGTTAACCTGTAAGGAACGTGTTTGTTCTTTTTAATGTTTTTTTTTCTCATTTTCATAAATGAATGTTTAAAGATCTATTATTTAAAAGGTCCTTTAGGGAGACAAAATATGTTCTTTTGTTCATCAGTTGATTAGAAAGCTCAGAAAGTGTTTTTTACACTTTAAATCAGTGTTCTACTGAACATCTCTGTGCTCTACATGTAGCTCTGCAACTGTATATGTTTAGAATTTAGCCAGGCAAACACCCTGCAACTGGAATCGATATATATATCAACATCTCACTTCACATTTCATGTTGGCCATGTGGTGCATTCCGTCATCGTAAACCAGTTATGCTTTAAATTATCAGCACAAGCAACAGATGTTTCGAATTAGTTCCACTTAACATACATTATAACTGGAAAAGCTGAAAAGTCCTTGAAATCAGACCTTTCATAAGGATGTTGTCATCCCACAAGACACCCAGTGTTTCCTGAGGAGGGGATTTGAAGTGACGACCTTACAAAATGGTGTGGATGTATGGGCGTTTAAACCACAAAAATCAGCAGGGCTGTTCCTCTCTGTTGGTTTGAATCATGTTTTCCATGAAAGCTTCTCTACACAAAAGAAGGTAGAACGAAATGATGACATACTGAGGTGTAACAATTGAGATTGCTCCATCTTTACACACTGTTATATTAAAACTTGGTATTTACACTCTTAACAAAGAAGGTTCTCAAGAGTTCTTTAGTAAAGAAAATGGTTTTAGAACCATAAACACTTAAAGAACCTTTATGGGTGATAAAGGATTCTTTCAGTGGTGTAAAGGTTCTTCAGATTGATGAGGTAAGTGTTGTAGATCTGTTGTAGAAGTGTTGATCTTAAAATGGTTCTCTGTAGCCCCCAAAATGTTTCTGCTGTAGTTACAATGTCAAGGTTGTAATACATATATACATACATACACATTACACTTACAGTATATAGCGCCTTTCTAAACACCCAAGGACACTTTACAATTGACATACTTCATATACACACACTCCGCTGAGAAGCGGCAGCCAGTCATGCACAGCGTACTCTCAACCAGAAACAACCATCCACCTGGAGGACTGCATTGAGCACTAGGGGGATCACCCAGCACAGAGTGCCAACCATATCTAGGCATACATACGTACATACACACATTCACACACACACCAGGGACATTTTAGAGCATCCAACTCACCTGATCTTCATGTTCTTGGACTGTTGGAGGAAACCGGAGTCCCTGGAGGAAACCCACGCAGACATGAGGAGAACATGAAAACTCCGCTCAGATGGGGACTCAAACCCAAGACCTCAGCGCTGAGAGGCAAACGTGATAACCACTAAACCACTGTAATAATAGAGGAACCCGTTTTTGATGCTATATATAACCATTTTCAAAAGGCTTCCATATAGAACCATATACAGCACATTCCTCATCAATCTGAAGAACACTTTCATGGTTCTTTGAGTGTTCACGGTTCTATATAGAATCATTTTCTTTACTAAAGAACATTTGAAGCACCACCTCTTTTAAGAAAAATATCAAAAAACTACTCTTATGACATTAAAACACATCAGCTGTGATGTGAATGTGCCAACAGAAATGGTCCTGACTCTGACTCCTGAATTTGACTCAAACTGTGGGCACAAATTAATTTTCAGTTTAAGAGACGCTTTGAAGTATTTTTAAAAGAAAGGACTTTGCTAATTTAGGTGACTATTGAGTTCTAGTGTAGCTATAGTTCTGAATAGAAAAGTAAAGCAAAATTTGGACTCCTAGCATGGCTTTGCCAATCACCTTCATCTGCTTTGTGGAAAACTGTCAATATGATTTTTGAGAGAACTAATGGGCCAAAGAAAATTTTTAAATGCTGAATTTTCCAAGAATTTTCCAAGTACTTGCAGCAGTTCATCAATTTTCTCTTTACATTGCCTTACATTATCCACTGTTAGTGGTTATTACTATAAATGTCATTAAATGATCCCTTCTTCTAAAGCCAAAGCACTGATTTATATAAAAATATAGGTCTTTTCCAAGAAACCTTACATTCCTAAACACAAGCATGGATTCAGAATCTTTAGAGAATGGAAATGGTCCAAAATGACCAAAATGCTTTAACATCTCAGCACATGAACATCAAGAATTTGGCTTCTCCTGTGAACCTTTTGTTGTTTTCTTACAACTGCAACAAAATATATTAGGCAGCTTCAGTTAAGTTGACTAGGTCAACCCTGTTCACTGCATAATGCTTACAAATGTGAGAATGTGTAGATAGAGTAATCCAGCCTGAGTGCTGAGGCAGCTAGTGAGAGCTGCCAACAGCTTCAACAGCTTCAATGCTGCTGAGAAATGAACTCGCCTGCTGGGAGATGAGGGGAATCCAACAATCTGGAGGGCTGGTGTGCTGAGTGTTTCAGCTGGGTGGGATCTATAATTTCTCACAGTGGGAGAGAATGAGCAAGAAACAGGGCGGAGGGGTTGAGATAGAAAGAGAATAAAGCAATAGAAATGCAGAGGGGTGAAAATCTACAAGCACAAGAAGAAGTAAATGACAGAAAGAGAAGGAGAGGTGGGCCAGTAACAGAGAAGACAGAGTGGAAAAAGAAAGAGAGAGAGAGAGAGAGAGAGAGAGAGAGAGAGAAAGATAGATCATGAGAAAGAACCTGGGAGGTAGTTAAGGAAGGAAAAAATGAACATAAAACATCTGCCAAGAAGAGTTCCAGTTGTGCTTGGGTGAAATTGCTCATTACAGGATATCCCCATGTCTGTGCTTTTGGAACTGAAACAAGGGGTGAGCCAGCAAAATGTGTTCATCCCAAAGCACAGTGAATCAAACAGGAGGCTTTTTCTTTTCACTTTCATATGCACACAAAACTTGTTTCATACAGTCTGAGGACATGGAGTCAGATATGCAAACGTCTTTAGCACTTAAGCTCAATATTTAAATATATTCATCTTGACCTGACTTGTGTGTGCTTGTAAAAACATATATCATTAGAATAAATGCAAATAAATATAAGCACAGTAACGTAAGAAGATCTTCATGTTTTGAAAAAGATGGTTTATATGTTGTGAGCTAGTTTGAATTTTGGTTCTAGATGTTCTTGTTGATGCTACTCAGCCATCACACACTTAATTTAACGTGAAGTACTGATGAGTCAAGTCAGGTCCTGGATTATAAACTCATTGGACAAAAAAAACATTTTGATTTAAACGTACCTAATGTTGTGTAATTCCTCCACAAGCATGAATGGCAGCTGTGATTTGGTTTGGCATGGGCTGGACAAGTTTCTGGATGTAGGCGACATCAATGTTACACTCTTACAGCAACAATTTGCGTAATTCTGCCAGATTTCATAGCTGCCTTCCCTGGCATTTTCCATTTTCCAGGCAGTTTCACCGATTGCCAGGAGGATTGATATCTGGGGATTTTGCAGGCCAGTCCAGATGTGTGATCACTCCTGAATGTTCTTTATGCCAATCAGTCACATTTGCAGCCCTGTGAACCTGAGAACTGTTGTCTTGGACTACAAGGGTAGGAATGTGATGTTTCTCAGGAAGATGATGAGCAAAAGCCAAAGCCTGGTTGTCCAGCAGCTCAGTGTCACTACTGTGGTTCACATTTACTGTCATCTCAACCAAATCCCAACCCATTTCTGCATAATTAAAACACCTCAAGAACAGAGCCTCCTTCTGCTTGAATCACACTTTACACACGCATCCCTCAATCAAGGCTTCTTGAGGTCTACGATGAACACAATGCCTGGCATCATTCTCATACAGACATATCTGACCAGATAACACGTTTCAGTCATGAACAGGTTGTTTTTGTGTCTTTTCACTCACTGTAACTGGGTAACTTTGTGAGCAGAAGTGAGCAAAAGCCTATAGTGTGCCGCTCTGCTCCATATGTTCATGGTATGCAGTTCCCTGTGGAGTGATCTTTCAGAAATTGGTTGTGAAGGACCTGCATTGACTACTAGAAGCAATTATTGTTTGGAAGAGAAGCAATTTTGCCAGAATTCTGATGAAAATGTCCTGTATATTTTGTCTCACTGCTGGTAGAGCCACTTGACACTTCATTACACCTGCAAATTCAGCTACTTCCTTCACACTATGGTCTTTGGCATCCAAATGCAAGCATTTACATCCTTAACATTGGTGACCCCGCCAGGGAAAACCGGGTCAAAGTCATTTTTTTTTCAAATATGAGTTATTAGCATATTTGTAAAGAGTACTCACTCAAAGTTTCAGCCGATTATCTCTCATACTTTCAGAGATAGAGCTTTCTGAGACATAGCATACTGACACTCAACTCGGTTTATTTGTGTTACAAGACATGAATACAACAGAAACTCTGTAGTTCAGGAGTCGAATGACATCCAACAAGCTTGTGTACCTCTACTTTTGGATTCGAGGGGTCATAGAAACCCGTTTTTTAGGGTAAATCAGCAAATTTGCTGAATGGCTTACTGCACAAGTTTTGTTTTGATCAAAATATGTACTACGATAGATATCTGAGACTATTATCTTTCATTTACAGCAATAAAACTGAGTGGCTAAGTTTTGTCACTAATGTGAGTGACAGGCTGAATGACACCATATCTCAATAAGTTGCCCAGCGACTTTTGGGCTGGTTTTTCCTGGCAGGGTCACATTTTGTTTGTGACCCATTTTCCACGATTTAAATGAGACATTCACTGCACTTCTTTACCTCTTCTCAATCTATAAACCCTGTTACACACCCTGCAGATATTTATAACCCTATCATCCTTGTGTGATGACATCTCTAACAGAAAACCACTGCTTATTGTATTAGTATTTCTTGTAGTATTAGAGTCAAATATATACAGTATATTTTCAGTTGAATAGAGCTGTTTCTCCCACGTATATTGTAAACATTTGTAAATTTTTTTCGTCAGCATAAATGAAACAGCAACCACACTTTTAATTTTGCATATGCAGCTACCTTTTCAATCATCTGAGGTTTTATTACAGCTGAGACAACACATAAATGTAACCTTAAACCTAGACCTAATCATAGGTAGCGCAACTGAAGCTCAACTAAACATAATTATTTCAGCTTTAAAATATGGCGTTTTTGTAAAAGAACAAATCACACATTATAAAGTCTGTCACATTTTGATGGCATTTCAGACTTACATTTCAGCTCAATCTGTTTTCTTCTGCTTTTCCATTTTCATCCTGAAGATGTACAAAAACAAACACACACTCACACTATCACACAACTCTTCCACATCTTCTCTTGGGAGCCCATAAACGTCAGTAATAATTTGTTGTCTCAGTTCAAGTTTGGTTGTGGAATCCATAATCATAACAGAACAGCCTATTTCCGTTAACAATTCTTCCACTGCTGCTACGGCATTTATACACCAGCCAATAACAACCCACTTCTTACGACATGTAACATCCTACCTCATCAATCACCAGCCCCTGGGGCACTTCCTGTGCTCAGGGTACAATGACAACATGGACTATTATGAAATAGGCAATTAGATTGTAAAAAGGGGCTTTGCTGCCTCATGTTTATGGAATGCAGTGACATTGTTAAGACATCAAGAAGTGCAGAAATGCTGAAGCTGCTTTGCATGTAGTGTCAACTGCGTGTAAGTCTGCAAGTCATTTTGTGCAAGAACGTATTTGGATCTTTTGCAAATACCAGCTTCACTTCACATGAGGTTTGTGTTTCAGAGACAGCTGTGCTGCATTACAGTGAGGTCATCAGATTGTTCTAAGGGAGATGGTCTAGATTACATAAGTCAGTCTGCATGAATTTCTTAAGTTGTAGCTGAAGTCGATTGTTCTGATTGCCATCACAAAATTTTACATGTATCTCTTTTCTTGGAATGAAGCTGTCACTGAATGTTAACCCATGTCCTGGTATGCATGCTGAGTTTTGACATACGACACATACAGTAATGGGACAAAGTAATGGAAGTGCTAAGTGCTAAAGCATGAATGGTCACTAAAATGTAATATGATCTTTATCATAATAATAAAAATGGTCTTTTCAGTATATTTTGCTCATCAGAATTCAGTAAGTGTATTCATAGATAATACTACATATTCTGCATATGTCAATAAAACACTAATATGTGAGTGTATATAGATGTGTGTGTCTGTGTGTGTGTAACATTCATTGCTCTGTACCACTTGCTGGAGTCATCATTCTCCTCTGTGCTCTCTTATTTATATATGCAGCAAATCCTGTCAGCTTTTATCTGTAATATCCCAGCCTGAGCTCTAAAACTCAAATCTGAAGAAGTTGAGACAGTATAGAAAATGCAGATATTTCTATTTCTATTAAAAGTAAATATTTACTTTTATTTCATTGTATTATAGTATGAACACAAGATATTTCATGTTTTGTCTGGCCAACTTCAACTTAAGACCTGCAATAAATAAATGTTAAAAAGTTGGGACATTAAAGCATTTATCACTTTGTAATGTTGACATTTCTAGAGGTCCAGCTTTTGCTTCTAAAAGAATCAGCCTTTCATGAATGCTGTTTTTGTACCAAATCATGATTACCATCACATGTTGACATCACCTGTTTGAAATCATTTCATTTCATTGTTTATTTATTTACTTATTTATTATTTTAACCTCATTCCCGGCCCTAAATTGCCCCCATCCCATCATATACACAGCAGTGCTGGAATGTTTGCAAACCCATCAGAATATTCTGTATCTGCAAAAATTTGACAAGTCAGTAAAACAAGTCAAATAGCACTAATGCTAGCACAAAGCACATACACATACCTAGTAAGAATTACATACAACATACAATTTTCTTCTGAAATAAAAATGTGTTGTCATGGAACATGTTCAGTTTAATGGATAAACTCAAACTTTTGAATCGTAGCATTATAGTTATTGTCCAATATTTTGTCACTTTAATACTTCATTGTGTTAAATCATGAATCTTGTTCATTTTAACTGTATTTATGTTTATTTGCATGAATTGAAATGACAGTGTTTTTACATGCAGATGCACTTATTACGAGGATAAAAAGTTTTACATAATGTCTTTTGCGTGAAGTCACTCACTTTGTCTCACTGAGGATTAAGTAATGTTGCTGAATGCTTACCAAAAAGAAGTCACTTGCAATTCTTGTTTTGTAAAGCACAAATGTTCCAGTAAGTGGTGGGTAAGGCTAGTAAAGTACTTTATTTTCTATGGAAAAGTCTTCCTTTCTTTTTTTGGCTAGAAATATGTATTTTTCCATAAAGTTGGCTGAACGTTCAGAACAGTAGTATGAGGTTACATGCAAATAAAGTACTTATATTAAAACAACATATACAGTAAGAAGCTGTCCAGTTTTAAGTGTTTGATGATAGTGCTTTATGAAGTACAAGATGTTTGCTTGCAGAGTAGCAACATGGAAGGAAGTAGCCTAACAGTGTACCACACATTTTCGTAACATCACTAAAGACCTTTCTTTCATTTAAAACTGCAGTTGTGAGGCTGACATTGCTAACAATGCACTAAATTAGTCCCTAAATAGTCCAGTCATTTCCCTCATAATACATCACCTTCTCACAACCCATTCAAACTGCATCCAAGTCTTAATTAAAGGCAGATCAGGTGATTTGTCTTGCAAACATTGTGTTATATTTCTTAAAATTCTTTTTACAGTCTGATAACAATCAGCAAATCAAATGCTCTAATGACCGAGTTGTTTTATTTAAAGGTCAAAGGACAGTAAAATCCCCTTCCAATCATTCCACTCTTACTGAACAAAATGATTGGCTGGCATACATGTTTGTCTGTCTTCCTATACCTACCTCATCTCAGGCAGACATGTAAAAGTTGCTGTTTATCTAAACGACAGGTGATTATCTAATTTGTTTTATGTATTGGAGATTTTTTTGTTTTGCTGAATTAAGTGACCAGTGAAGCTAGCTCCTTTTGTGAAGTGAGCAAGCTAGCAGACTGTTTATCTTGCATGTAATATGAGTGAAAATCACTGATGATTTTAGCATTACAATAATATTAGGTGTTTTCTTACATGTGGCTGAGACATGAGGTAGGTGGATAATGTTGTATTCACAAACTCTTTATGTATGAGTTTTTCATGCCATGCACTTTCATGCGTTTTAGGGGAGTGGCTTTAGAAGGAAGGCTGAAAGTAGGGTGTGGAAATGTGTTGTTGAATGACAAAATAGGACTTGCCCTTACTAGTTTTTACCAAATCAGTTACTCTTGCTTTAAGGTCTCCAATGGATGTGTTTGAATGCACAGTATGACTTACTAAGAGCTCTACCACTTATGTAGCTACTTCAGACAGCATCAGGACTGCTAGAAGACTGATCTTGGACCAAAGTCATATGTATTTATGAATGTCATCATCACTAAAACTGATTCTGGATCAACAATTCCTACTTCTGAGTAGATCTGATATATAAGATCATGGAATCTGAATTTACATACATGTTTTGCTATTTTTATAAGCTCACAGCAAGTCATACAGTGTACCAAACCACACTGACTAGTCCGAGAGACCTTAATTAAGATCTTGATAGTTTTATATACAGTATTTTGACAAATTTTGGTGGTGTATTTTATCAGAAACACCTAGGCGGTTTAGGTGGCTGTTTGGTTTGTATTTGGTAGCAAAGTTATCCTTGCTGTTCCTGTTCTAAACTAAAGAAGCAAAAATTTTACTCCAGAACATCTTGGATGACTTCTGCAGTTTATTACTGTGAGTGTAATGTTAAGCATTTAAAGGTGCTAAGTGCTAAAGCCACCAAAAAAATCTCTTCTACTAGGTGTGTAAGACATTTGACATATTTTTCCTTAGTACCCAGGATTACAGTAGGCATGTGGGTGAGTAGGCATGTTAACAGATATATTCCAACAGCAGCAACTGGAACATTACATCACTTCTCATAGTATTTGTGTATTCTGCAACCAACACCCACATGTGTCATTATTATTTCCCCTCTTCAACTCAGACTTAATCTCCCATGGATTCTGAAGCAGATGATAAATGTGGCATTCCTGGGTTCACGAGGGGTTAAATGTGATCCTGAGAAACTTTATAGTTTTTTTTTCCACTTCAATGGAAGTTTCTGAAGAACAACTCACCAACTGCTGTCGCAAAAGTGAAACATAACTGCCTGTGAACAGACTTCATATTTGTATATGTATGGATGAGGGAAATATAGACTTCTCAGATCTCTGAGTCCCAGCTGGAAATCACAGTACCTGGGAGGACAATTTTGGTGCTGCAACTACAAAGGTCTCAAAATAGCAATGTTACAATACTTAAGAATGTCTTAATATGAATACATACTTACATACTTACCATGACCACTATTAGTATGTTGAGACAGTTCTGCGGTGGCACAGTGGTTTGATGGTTAGCACGTTTGCCTCTCAGCACTGAGGTTTTGGGTTCAAGTTCCCATCTCGGTGGAGTTTCCTTGTTCTCCCCCTGTCTGTGTGTGTTTCCTCCCACAGTCCCAAAAACTTCCTGGTGAATTGGATACTGTAAATTGTCTGCGTGTTCACCTAGTTATGGATTGGTGTCCTGGGCTTGGCTAGAATAGTTTGTAATGCCGTGCCCTGTGCCTGGTGATGGGGTAGGGGACTAATTGTGACTCTGATTATAATTAAGCAGATAAGATAATGGACGGATGGATGGAGACATTTCTGAGGTTTAAATACATTTTTATAGCAAGAGCCTTAATTTGCATTAAAAAGGATAAAATTCTAGAAAGAATGTACCTGAACAAGCCCATGAGATGCAATTTTACAGTAATTAAATGAGGAAAGTGCCCAGGCAATTATGCTATTTAGCAAAACATGACAAGGTGCAAAAAGCTGCCTGCATTTCAAGTCCTATAACAATAACCATGCATTTAAAATGGGGTTCATGAAGTGGCAACCTGCTGCATACTCAAAGAACCTTTTGCACTCTTACTTTTCTGAACTTACAAGAACTAAATGATTTCTGCTAAAGTGTTGATGTCAGATACCAGAGGACACCTTCAGAGGTTTAGCACAGTCCATGCCTCATTGGGTCAGAGCTGTTTTAATGGCATATAGAGGACCGACCTTATGGTTTTAATGATATGGCTGATCTGTGTATGTGGTTATTCAAACATTTTTTATTAGCACCAAAAAGGTTCTGCTTCTTTTATTGTAAAATATTGAAAAAAAACTTGACATAAACACTGTTAACCTTCCCTGTAGATTTTAATATGTCTGTGGAAACATAAAACACAAAAATTCCAACAACAGGGCAAGAACACTATTAAAACCTTTATAGCTTTCACTGTGTTAAAAAAAATATGTACTGAGTCAGTGGTCAGGGGTAAGGCTTATTAGCTGCCATGATGTTGCAATCATATTACCGTATCCTCTGTGCTATCACCGAAGACAGAAGTTTTCATTCTTGCCTGTTGTGCAAGTGAAGCCATCAGAACTTTTCTTTGATAAATGTTTATCGTGTTATGTTCCGTTAAACGCTTAAATTGTAAACTTTCACATCCCTGTCTCATATAAGCAGGAAGTTGCAACCAGATGGTCTTGCCTGAAGGGGTGCAACAGTCTGAACAGGGAAGCAAAAAGAAGGAGAGGGCTGTAGAGTTCACATTTGTGTTTTACTTTTTTTCATTCAAGTTGATCTGGTACTAGACCACACAAACACACAGATGGACAGAAGACAAACAAGTAGTTGACTATTCTAAAGACTGAGGTCACAAAAACAATACAAAGTGTATTCCACTATGGCATTTCTCTAAATCTTCTATTGTACTTGGTTTTGATTTTGGGAACTAAATTGCTTTTAATCGTAGCATAGACTATATATTTAATCTCACTGAAGCAGAATTCAGCACCGTCCATACCCTATCATTTCTTTTTAAACTATCATTACATATCAAAAACAATCAGAGGGACAAAGAACGTTTAAGCATGCAATAAAGTGTATAAAAATAAATATTCTTCTAAAGATCCAACCAAACATTGTCCAAAGTCTATGCTGGGAACAGCAGTATTTCAAGTGGGTTTCATCCTAAGAATGAGATGCACAACAGCAACTGTTGATTCAGTTGCTTTCATATAATATAAAACTAGAGGTAAATCTATCTAAATATCTAACTCTGTCAGTGAAAATGACATTGAGAACAGATCAAGTCTGTTTGTCCGTCCCTGAGATGATAAGTCTATAAGTCTTTAGAAAATGTTAGAATATCTGCAGATTGCTTTGGACTTTCCTTTTGAATTTCCCTTTCCTTTTCACTTTCTTCTTGCGTCTCCTCTTCCCTAAATAATTGGAAAGAGCATTATCATTTTCATCGTCTTCTGCATCTTCATCTGAGTACCAAGGTCCCCAGACCCCTCCATTGTACTGAGGATTAGACCGATAGTCCTTGGGTGGGTACCGGCATGGCACCGCTGTCTTGTTATACTGCAGAAGCCTGAGTAACATCTTTTTCACTATGTGTGGGTAACGCCTTGAGAGGTCTACACGTTCAAAAGGGTCTGCTGTGATGTTGAAGAGCCAAACAGACTTTCCCCGATCCCAGCGCACACGTTCATTGTGCCAGCGATTAGCTAACAGCAGGGTAGAAAATGTCTGTGGAGGAATCCAGTCACTGTAACCTGGAATTCCTGTCAGAAGCTTCAAATCTCCAACACGAAGAGCTGCCTGAACCGCCGTGTTCCAGATCCCATAGCCTGCCTTCCAAGAGCCATTCTTTGCCTTGGTGTAGATGGGGTCTATATTGTGGAGAATGTCTTGACGTGGAGAAGGAAGCCCTTCACTGATGGACTCCCAAACATCATAGCCATCCAGATTCTGGTCCTCATCCAGGGTACCTTCGGCAAGTGTTACCAGTGTTGGATACCAATCAGTAATGTGCATCAGGGCCTTACAACGAGTACCCCTTTTTGTCAGTAGGGGGCTATGCACAAACCCCACTGCCCGTATTCCTCCCTCCCAGTAGGATCCCTTACTACCCCTTAGTGGCCAGTTGCTGCCCCCTGCCATAGGCTGACCCCCATTGTCTGAAGAGTACACCATTACCATGTTGTTGTAGTAACCAAAACGTTTGAGTGCAAGAGTTAAGTTGCGCATTGCCTCATCTAAGCAACTAACCATGGCAGCATACTTGCGGCGGTGTAGATTTGGGATGGATTTATAGCGTTCCAAATAGCGAGCTGGAACCTGGAGAGGAGAGTGCACAGCCTGAAATGCCAAGTAGAGGAAGATAGGCCGTTTAGGGTTGTGCCTGGCTAGAATGTTCACAGCCTTCTGAGTGAACATGTGGGTGGAATAGACGCCTCTGTCTTGCTCCCAGGCAGCTTCTTCACCTTCGTGCAGGTCGTAGCCACACATACCTGGACTGTCACATTTGTAATGGCTATAGTAGTCACCACTCCCCAGAAGAGAGCCAAAGAAAGTGTCGAAGCCACGCTGTGTAGGCATGCAGCCACGCTTGTAGAAACCAAGGTGCCACTTGCCCACCATATGAGTGGAATATCCTGCATTCTTCAGCTTTTGTGGGAGGGTGATGTTCTCTAGGGGTAAGCAGTTGGGTTGGGTGGGGCGGATGATTGAGTGTTGGAGGCCAGTGTGGATTTGGTACCTAAGGCAGAAAGAAAAAGGATTAAGGAAATCGTAGTTTGTCTCCAATGATATGAAAATCAGTAAAAAAAAAAAAAATAACTACAAGTGGTGATACACAGGCAGAGATTCAAGCAGCCTTGGACAACGGCCACCTCTTGATAACATTTCCAAAACTGTTGCTGCCCCATGCTGTGCTCTGACAATATGTGTGAGGATCCATTGTAACTTTGCTGAGCAACTGTAATCCCTTTATGCAGCTTGTTTAATCACCATGACCTATGACTTCAGTGGTCTGTGCAGCCAACTGGCCTAATTCTACCAAATCAAGTCAAGCAAGTTCGGTGAAAATCAGAATTACTCTCAGAACATTTAGGGCATTTGTGGATGAAATACACTATATGCTCCTACTTACTTTGTTTTATGATAAATAACATACAACTATATAAACCAAACATATAGGTGGGTGCAGAAGGCTTTGATGCTGGCTGTCTTGTGTGCTAAAGTAGGAAAAATAAAGTATACCCAGACACAATTAAGTAAGTCTCTAGTAAACTTACAGGAAAAATAAATTAGGAAAAGATGCTTTTTCTCCAGCCATTGTTGCCTCCTCCTTATTTTTAAAAGATATAAAAGATGTAGTACCAGAACACTGAATAAAGACACACTTTTGTGCTATACTTTTATTAGTTCAAGGATTGCCTCCTTCTGGTGACATCTACCAGATTCCTTATAGAATTAGATTAACTCTGTGTACAGTGTTTCTCAGGCAACTCAGTGGACTCTTCCACATGTGGACAATTTTGTTAGGATCTGCAAAGACTTGGGATGTTCCATTTCTGAAATCATTTGCAAATATAAATATAACAGAATATGAAAACACAGTAGTGTGGACAAGCAGAGTAGTGAACAATAGTGAACAAAAGTTTAGAACAGCTCTCTCATTTCTAATCAACATACTGGATTTTATTTTAATAATAAACTTTTAGTTGCTATTTTCTTTATTCTGTTAAAAGTCATTATGTCAGTGGTACTCCCTCACTGCCTACTAACTAAGCAGTCTTTCACCATTCTAAATTATTGGCAAAATGTGATGTGTTTCTCTGGCAATAAAACAACAAAAATGATAGTCTTAGTGATATTAATAGTCTTGTTGCTTAAAGGATTGTGTTTATATGTTTCATATTGAGATTTAGACTTGTCTTCATAGGTCAAACATATCCTTCACCAGTCACCAAGGGAAAAAGTGCTGCAAAAACAACTACTTATGCACAAAATGTGCACAAATAATATGACAATAGAGGGTTCTTGGTAATTATTTAATATTCTTACTTTTTTCACTGTAAATGATAACTGATGTTTTATGATTTAAACATACATTTACATCTACAGTATTTGGCAGACACTCTTATCTAGAGCAACATATAACATGGGGCAGCCGTGGCCTAGTGGTTAAGGATCTGGTCTGGTGACCTGAAGGTTCAATCCCAGGGCAGGTCATGACTGAAGTGCCCTTGAGCAAGGCACCTAACCCCCAATTGTAAGTCGCTTTGGATAAAAGCGTCTGCTAAATGCCTCAAATGTAAATGTAAATGTAAAAGTGCTTTGTTTACATTAAGAGAATTATCTCAGTTAGTACAGACAGGTTAGAGTCCAAACTATTCTTCAGTTCAGACACTCTTAGAACAAAACCATCACTGATACCTAGAGAGAAGGAAAGATACACAATTATACACATAATAAGAGCATTTTAATGTATGGTAATATAGCCAAAACATTCAAAACCTTTCTTGATAACCATTGTTGGGTTGTTGGGAGTTCAAAATGGTAGGTTACTGAAAGCAAAATGATAATATGATAAGAGAAGAAATGGCGCATAAATCACCAGAAGTTCAAAGAACAAAATACTAATTCTGTCTTAATCTGTTTGTGATATATAGCAAAACATTGTCTGTTCACTAGCTTGAGTGATGGTTCATAAAGTCTTTTTTCATTTGTGTAACTTTCATTTTTTAACCATTATTTTACTTTTTTTCATTTTTTGTGTTTATGCTAAAACCATAAAAAACATTGTCTCTCCTATAAGAGACATTAAGTCACACATCTCAGTGTAATATAATGCTATAACAACTTTCAAGCAGTTTGAATTTTTTTTCTTAGGTTCTCTTCTTTGAAGTTTTCAGACACCTTTGTTTTGTCTGGAAGCAGATGCAGTGGTCACGCAGTTAGCTATTTGATTTAATCTCATCTCAGCTCTCAGGAGACAAAACAATGAGATGAAATCATACCTCATTCTGCTGTAGATGTTTAACCAAACCTACACTTACACATAAAGTTATTATTCGGAGATTGTATGTTAGTCTTATGTTCAGCAGGATCTGGATTAAATTAAATGTTATGTACAAGTGACCAGATTACTAGAATGTAAAAAAGAGTGTAGTATGATTGTAATGAATACGTATTGGCATAATAAAGGCCTCAGTGTAACAGACCTTAAAAATACAGACAGACAGACTTAAAATAATTAGAATGGACCTAATCTTAAGGCAACTCAACACACTATGGATTTGTACTTGTTGGCTATGTCTAAACTGAGAAAATAGTCATCTTTGACTCAGCATGACAAAAACAATATCCTACAGGATGTCCTAGCAGCGGTAACTCTGCAGAATGCTGAATTCTAATGGGAAGAGCCAGAACAGTGCCAAAGTTGCAGACACACATATACTTAAGTAAGCTTGAACTTGCAAGAAGATACTGGCAGATTTGTATTAGTCTGTTTATATCTTTATTAGCCTTGTGGCTAACATCAACATACTTGGCCAATAAATCTGATTCTGATACTGCACTAGCACATTTCCAGTACTTTATACTTGTCAGAGTTCCAGTATAAATAATTTTATTGGCTCTTGTATGGGTCAAACCAGCATTTAAAATGCATAAATGAAAAATCAACTAATAACAGTAATAAAAAAGTGCTACATCAAAATAGCAAACAGATGGCTAGATAACAAAATGAGTAATGTATACCTAATTTGTTTTATCATTCTATTTCTAAAATTAAATGAAAATCAGGAAAAACTAAATGAAAAAATTCAAAAACTGGTCAATTAATTATTGGAATTTCCCATTCTACCTTAAATAGTGGATCTGTTTTTTACTCCACCTTTCACAGCTAACTAGATGTTGAGAAGGGAATTGCTGAATAGTGTAGGTCTAGTGTTGTTTCCCAGCTTCCATAATCGACAACCCCAAATCTGAAAATTTGAGACAGTATAGAAAATGCAAAAAATATATATATACTCTGACTTTTATTTAATTGTAGAAAGTATGAACCCAAAATAACTATTTTTTGTCTGATCAACTTCATTTGATTTGTACATATACATCCATTCCTGCATTTCAGGCCTGCAACACATTCACAAAAAGTTGGGACAGTAAAGCATTTACCACATGTAATATTGCCATTCCTTCTCACAACACATGGCACAGAGGATAGCCAACAATTAAGTGTTTTGTGTACTGAGAGACACAGAGATACCAAAAATAAATGTGTATGTGCAAACAATAAAGTCTGATTCTGAGTCTTATTAAACTGTGCAACAGTACAGGGTTGTTGTCACATTTTTCATTTCAAAATTCTCCACACATTCTGTCAGGGACAGGTCAAGACTGCAGGAGGGATTACCAGTTCAGTACCCATACCCTCTTCTTCCACAGTCTCCATCACAGTCAGCATGTGGTTTGACATTGTCTTGTTGAAAAATGCATGGACATCTCTGGAAAAGATGTCTTGAAGCCAGTATATGTTGCCCTAAACACAGACCCTAACTTTTGGACTTTGCTGGTAACACTCTACATGGTACTTTAAATCTAATTTCTTCCAAAAAACCCTGAAAACTGATTCATCTGACCACAATACATGTTTCCACTGTGTGATGGTCCATCCCAGATGCCTCTGAACCCAGAGAAGTCAACACAGCTTCTAGACATGTTTAACATTAAGTTTAACATTTTTTCACAATTAAGTGGCATTTGTGAACGTAACCATTCATTGTAGCAGTTGACAATGGTTTACCAAAGCAGTCCCTTCCCCATGTGCTTATATCAGCTATTGATGAATTATGGTTCTTGATGCCCTTGATGCACTGAAATATTCTTTGAATTGTTTAATGATATTACAGTATGCCCTTCAGAGGGAGAAATATGCAAACCACTTTCAATCTTTCTTTGAGGTACATTGTTTTTAAACATTTCAAAAACTGTCTATTGCAATTGCTGACAAACTGCAGATCTTCAGCCCATCTTTGCTCTTCAAAGCCTTTCATGGATATTGCTTTTGTACCAAACAATGTCTACAATCACTTGTTTGACAATACATGTTTGAAATCACATCATTATTTAGTTTTTATAACCTCATTGGTAGATCTAAATTGCCCCCATCCAAACGTTTTTGTGTTGCAGGCTTCAAATGCAGGAATGGATGTATTGATTATGATATATTGATATGAATGTATTGAGTTCATATTGTCTGCAATGAAATAAAAGTCAAAGTAAATGTAAGAAACACTGTGTTATATACATATACAGCTGTAGTAGCAATATTTTTTTCAGTTATGTACTACATAATACAGTACATAAGTGAAGTTGGTAGAGTTAGTTAGCTAACAGCAGCTTGCAGCAACAATTATGTTAAATAAAATGATGAATGAATATGTGTGTGTGTGTGTGTGTGTGTGTGTGTGTGTGTTTGGGGCTGGGAGTGTGTTTCAGGCTCATACTTCATAGTGCCCCCCACCCCCTTTTTCTGAATCTACGCCCTTGGACATGCTAGTGGTAATAAGTGACAGTTTAAGCTACAAACTGTGTGTTCTATGGAAGAACAAAAAAGATTTAGGTAAGGATAATAGCAATATAATTTACATTTGGAATTTAGTTTGCAAATGACTTCACTACTGGAAAAACAAAACCAGCCTTTGAGCCCACTGGTACCTGAAGCTGACAATGGAACCAGTCTGAAAATTACAGCAATTTTACTGCTTTCTTCTGGAAACAACTCAGCAAAGGTATTGGTGCCACTGACTTCATAGTTGTCTGCTTTTCTAAATGCCCAGACAACCAGGCTCCCCTCATCTCTCTCTCTCTTTCTGCTTCTCTTTAGCCATCTCTCACTCTCCCTCCATTACCCCCCTCTCCTCCCCCAAGAGTGTATGTGAACAGGCAGCCCCTCATCAGACCTGCAGAGCAATAAGAGCTCTATTTGTTCTTGGAGAAATTGGTGTATGGCAACATGCAAGCTGCTAAATAACATGCACAAATCAACATTCGTCCACAGTGTTCTGCTGTCCATGCAGGTGTACAAACATACACTCTATTGCATGTAACAGATGCTTTTTTCACACTGCAAACTCACACTAATGTTGATTATATTAATGTAAAAATATATTTGTAAAAAATATGTATTTTTTTGCATGAGAAACTCACTCTCTCCCTGCAAGTATATCCTCACACAATTACATGCAGTCATTCTCATGCCATGCAACACAGAGCAGCTGTGCTGGCTATCATCCTACTAGTCTGGTAATTTATAGAGGTCTTGAGCCATGCAGAGAATATGTGGGCACTGCATGGCACAGCTGCAGCTCTAAGCCGCATGAGAACAAGCATGGTGCTACTGTGAACATAAAGCATTCATCAAGATTTCAGAAGATTTTTGTTTTAAATCATCATGTATTTTTGGCCTTATTTGTCAGAAAAAGGGCTAACTTGAAAAGCGAGTCCTATGGCGAGACAGTCTGGAAAAGAAAGTGTCCATGTGTGTAATTATAGGCCCAAACATCTGTGGAGATTTCTTGCACTCTTAGCTATGGAAACATGTAAGGACATCCTATGTTGCTAAACTGCAGATGTGTCCAAACTTTGGCTGCTATAGCAACAAATCTGCCAGCACACCTGGCTGGTTTAAAACTTGCCTCCACACTGTCCAAAAGTAAGTCACAGCCGAGCACATGCAGAGAACATTTTAATACAAACTACAACTGATGTTATAAACAAGCATCTTTATTGAATATTAAACTGTCCATCAAACAGGATATATAAATAAAGTATATGAATAAGTTACAAAACTTAACCTCTTAAGCCTAGTCCTTACATTCAGAGATTCATTCATTTTTATTTTCTAAGATGAAACCTTTAATGCTTCTAAGTTGCTAATTTTTAACTAATTTGTGCGGTAGCTTTGAATAATCAGTGTGCCATATTTCAGTGGGAATAAGCATTTTGAGCTTTTGAATTTGAGTTTTGGTTACAATTCATCTAAATAAGCCGCAATCCAGTAGAACTGAGCACTCCTTAAATTATTTAAATTAAATTAATTAAAAGTGTCTACAATTTTTGTGTTCAACAGTAAGCATGTTATTGTTATACGTTATAAAACACATTTTCTAATAAAAAAAACATCCTTTATTTGCATCATTTACAAAAAACATCATTTATTTGCACATGCATATTCATATAGAAAAGACAAAAGCTCTCTCAAAACAAGCACTTCTAGATTACAGTGGATGGTTCTTTAATCTGTGGTCAATGTAAAAAAAACTTTTTAGCAGCTATTAATCTACTAGTAACTAGTTGTTTCTGTTTACTTTTTTGAGTCACTGTTGGACATTGGTGTTAATGTACAGTTGAAATTAATCTGCTGTATTCTTTAAATCACTGGGCCAAAAAGTGATTCAGCCAAAAAACTCCCTATTTTCTGGCCTCTTTCTAAAGTCACTCCTCTGAAATGCATGATCACGCATGACTTGTCTACTCACACAAAGAGAGCACTGGAGAGTGTACACTTCCAACCTACCTCAGTCTCATTCACATGTAAGAAAATGCTTAACATTATTATAATGCAGATGTTATTTACAACATAATAATTTACACACTAAATACGAGATAAACACAGCTAGCTAGCTAGCTTACAACTTTAAAAAGGAGCTAGCTTCACATAAGTGTCCCTCATACACAAAACAAATCAGATAATCACCTGTGTAGTAGAACAACAGCATCCTTTGTGGTGATTTGCAGGCCTTTTTGTTTAGCAGTACAATGAATGTAACTTTCCTTTGCCATTCGTCCAGCTTTCAGCGGTGCTTGTGTGTTTGTGTATGCATGTGGAATCTCCACACATATGCACGTGGATGTGGGCGGAACGATGTAGGTTGACAGGCACATGTAGCCATTCAATCATTTGTTCGGTCTAAGTGACGACTGGATGGGGTTTTTACAGTCATGTGGCCTAAATAGAAAATGGCTGTTTTTCTTTATGTCATCAGAACATCTGACAGGCGAATTGACATCAGAATATAAAGAGTATTTCAAAAATATACTAAAAACTATTTGCAAGACAGATCACCTTCTCTGTTTTTAAGTGAACCAGTTATGAACAATGTATCCTGGAGCACTTTCTTAGACCAGAACAAACACAGTGAAGAGATAGTGGGTGTACTGTTGAGCTAAAACCACCACATCAGAGTGGCTGTGTACAGGAAACATGAATCAGACAAAGCAAAACCTTTCACGCACCACCACAGTCAAAGGACAGTTCCGAGCAATCAGCTGCACTGCTGACCACCACCAATGAGACAACAGAATGAAGGTCCCATTTAAGAAATGCTATGTCTTTAATGACGGAGACTAGTAAAAAGATATTACACATAAACAACAATACTCTGTAAAACGTTTAATTGCTGTGCTAGCGTATGTTCGGCTGTACCCTGTGTCTTTGCACTTTTTCACAAGCAATTTACGAGTTGGCAAACTTTAAACATTCTAAAGGCTTTTTTAACTGTTGTTGCGGCTCAGCTCTGGGTTGAATGTACACTGGCCAGTAATAGCACAAAAATGCAATAAAAGACCCGTGTTGTGCTCTTCACAAGCAATTTAAACTAACCCTGCTTTGTTTGTATAGAGATACTGTTTTTAGAGCCTGCCCTAACTACTTAGCCATTTATAAAGCCTTTTATGGCAAACGTTTGATATTTTGTGTACATTCCTGCATGTAAAGCTTATTTTCCCCTTCATCGTCTTCTCATTTTCATCCCCTTCACTTCTGCTTTATTTTTGCAGCATATTTCCACTGGTCTTGGAATGTGATAATGCTCACTGTAAAAGCATTGGTTGCAAGATATGAACAAAACTCTGGTATTGTGATTATATTGCTATACATCGTGACTGTGATATGGCTTCCAATGAAATAAAAATAAAAACTAGAGAAACAATAATATTGCATAGCTAAAGACTTGCCTGTACTACTAAGAGTAAGTGATAATAAATTAATCAACATAAATGTGTTGATTTATAGGAATACCGTGATTCATCAGAACTGTGACTGGTCAAGATGCTCACAACAAAATGTCAAGTCGCAGCCTTCCATAATACCAGTATTGCAAGATTTTGCACAGCCTTAATTTGTACATATTGGAAATGAACTCTGTCAAGTGACCCGTCTTTATTTCCAGAAGTGTTTTGCTGTGTCAACATTGTACAGTCTTCAAGAATGGCAGTAGTAATGCTGTGGCCTTTAACTTCATGTGTCATTTGCACAAATCAGTCATCCATACAAACATCTCAACAATGCAAGGCTTGTACTAACAGACGTGGAATTCCACAATATCCTGCTCATTGGATCACTGTGAGAAGACAGTGGAATCAGCAGTTAGGTTTAGCATGAATGAATGTTAAATGAAGCCTTAAAGGGGTGACTAAAATCATTATCAGAGCATTATGCTGTATTTCTATTTTAAACTTTATATCATCAACCTATTGGTAAAACATCTGACAAATGAGTCAAAAGTGGGTATTCAAAATAGCTCTGAAACACACATACAAGCAGCTGGCATCGCACTAAACATTTTTAACAACTGTTGAAAGTCACTATCAATGTCTTGCCTTCACTTCAAATCATGCCATCCCATTGGTATGTTGACATAATCACTGTAGCATATTTCCAACCTATCTCACAACACAATTAAACCAAACTCACTGCTTGTATGCAGTCAAAATTTCCTGCAAGACATATGTTTTTTGGCAACCAAAGCCACTAACTTCTACCAATCCCAGCCCAATCTTTGCTGGAAGCCCAGCCAACCTATGTTCTATTCCTTGATTGAGTGTCCCTCCTACATCTGTTCTGAATAAACACATTTGACTCCACTCTAAAGCTAATCACATTCAGACCCTGCAACACCAAAACTTGCTCTCTTGGTCTTTCCCTTCGATTTACAGTCTTTCAATCATGCCTTTCTTCTTTTTCAAACACTACTTAATAGATGTAACTCTCTGTCTGATGCTTCCATTTTCATCTCCTAGCATTATTCATTATCTTGTCATTATTCATTGCACCTTTGTTATATTAAGCCAACATGTTCAGCTGTTCTATATTAATTCTATGAGAGTCAGTGGAAGGATGCATGAGAATAAAGAAGAAGAATTAGACATAATGACAAGTCAATAGCAGTACAGGCTGAATTATAAATCATTTCTTTATAAAGTCAAATAAGGCATTTATGACAGAACATGGGATGTGCCACAGATTGCTAAGGCATTCAAAATACAGACAAGACCAGATAGAGATCTTGTCCATGCAAGTGATCTATGCTCCAAAACAAGAAGTATATTATGTTGCAGTTTCCAGGTGTTTTGGCAGTTTGACCTTTACCTCATTCACCTTCTCAGGCAGACTGTCCAGTGTAGATTTGTCTCAAAGAGAAGTAATTATAAGACACTGCTCTTCTTTGATGTTTTCACAAGGATTTGAACAAAATACATCTTAATCAAGACAAAAACATCAGTCAATTGCTTATGAATTGGCAACCTTTGTCTTCTGGATATAATTGAGGACAAAGGAATTCTGTGTCTTATCTGGACAGGTTGGTAGTAACTCTTTTTGGCCTATCATGAACTGATTTGTGACTTCTGTCTTTCACACTACAGCACTTCTACCAACAAAGGAGGCAAACATTGTCTAGCTAGCATAGTGACATTTTGCTAGCACATATTCCACATTCTTCTTTCTTGACCTTTAAAAACTGAATGTGGTGACTGTCAAGTGAAACCCCTCCAATAGTAGTGCTCCCACTATTGGAGACTGCTTAAAGATCTCACTATATTCATGAATACTGAGGACATTTAAGGTGATTTTCCAAGAGAAGTGTGGTACAGTACGACAATAAAACCTTAAGCACACTTTGTGTTATTTTTTCTATTGTTACAAACGTTATACTATGCATGCAATATCATATTGCAAACATTGTTATCTTTTTTATTGTGTTTCACACGAATTCCAAAATAACAGCATGACATGGTGTGAAGAGAACCTTGTAGTGGAATTTACAGGAGTCATAAGTACTTATATCACTCTAGAAATTCGTCAGAGGTTATCACCCTCGTGA
>BRDA01013323.1:3783-16599 GCA_036984385.1 Crenuchus spilurus | reverse complement strand
GCTCTATCTCAGACACATCACGCTTTGTCTCAGACACATTCTCCTCTGTCTCACACGTTCCCCTCTGTCTCAGACACATCATCCTCTGTCTCAGATACATTGTCCTGTTTCAGACACATTCTCCCCTGTTTCAGACACATCACGCTCTATCTCAGACACATCACGCTTTGTCTCAGACACATTCTCCTCTGTCTCACACGTTCCCCTCTTTCTCAGACACATCATCCTCCGTTTCAGAAACATCGTCTTCTGTCTCAGAAACATCGTCTTCTGTCTCAGACACATTCTCCTCTGTCTCAGACACATTCTCCTCTGTCTCAGACACATTCTCCTCTGTCTCAGACACATTCTCCTCCGTCTCAGACACATCGTCCTCCGTCTCAGACACATCGTCCTCCGTCTCAGACACATCGTCCTCCGTCTCAGACACATCGTCCTTCGTCTCAGACACATCGTCCTTCGTCTTACACGTTCTCCTCTGTCTCAGACAGTCTCCCCTGTTTCAGACACATCACGCTCTATCTCAGACACATCACGCTTTGTCTCAGACACATTCTCCTCTGTCTCACACGTTCCCCTCTTTCTCAGACACATCATCCTCCGTTTCAGAAACATCGTCTTCTGTCTCAGACACATCGTCCTCTGTTTCAGACACATTCTCCTCTGTCTCAGACACATCATCCTGTCTCAGACACATTTTCCTCTGTCTCAGACACATCATCCTGTCTCAGACACATTTTCCTCTGTCTCAGACACATCATCCTGTCTCAGACACATTCTCCTCTATCTCAGACACATTATCCTGTCTCAGACACATTCTCCTCTGTCTCAGACACATTCTCCTCTGTCTCACACATTCTCCTCTCTCTCAAACACATTCTTCTCTATCCCAGACAAATCATCCTGTCTCAGACATGTCCTCCTCTGTCTCAGACATGTTCTTCTCTCAGACACGTCCTCCTCTGTCTCACACGTTCTTCTCTGTCTCTGACACATAACTATTCCTTATCTACTATGGATTATTAGTTAACTGCTAAGTTTAATGTTTATAGTTGATATTTGAGCCTTTTAGGTCAGTTGGTCCTGATTTTGTATTCATGGGTGAAAATCCAAAATGTCTTTAAATACTCTTGAAATTTGTAGTTTTTTACACCAACAAACCACTTACTTGATTCTACACTTTGTAGTTCATCCCCACAGGACCACCTCAGAGCAGGTATTATTTGGGTGGTGGACCTTTCTCAGCCCAGCAGTGATATTGAGATGTTTAAAAACGGCCTGATCCACTTGTACCAGCACAGCACACAATAATGCACTACCACCATGTCAGCGTCACTGCAGTGCAGAGAATGATCCACCTCCCAAATAATAGCTACTCTGTGAGGGTCCTGATCATTGAAGAACAGGGTAAATAGAGGGTAAAATAAGTATACAGATAAACTGCATGATAAATGGAGCCTACTGCACCAACAGTATGTGGTAGGAGTAGCTGATCAATGACTGCATAAACAAAGCCTTTATTTTAAAAAAAATGTACAGTAGAACCTCGGTTATCGTTTGCCCTGGTTATTGTACAGTTACGTTATCAACAACTTGTTTCTGGGAAAGAAATGTCCCAGTTATCATTCATCCACCTGGTTTTGGTCAGCGTGCCCTTGTGACTCATCGCTAATTTCGCGAAAACAAAGCATCCACCCAGATGTTCATTCTGGCTTTGTTTCTTTTTGATAACGCTCAAAACAAGCTAAAACATGTTACACTAAAGCAACAGTGCACAGAGCTACCACTTGAACACAGGTGTTAAAACAGATAGCGGCCGAGAACCCCAAAAACGGGTGTACAAAGCAAAGGCTGCTGGCTGGACCACACTGGCACACTCTAAAACAGAACATAAACCTGTAAGAGTGATGTTTAATGTTCATTTATCCATTTCAGTAGTCTTTTTTTATTTCTCATTGTGTTCTGTATGTAAAACTATAGTTATTCTATATAAAATGTATCTTTGTTAAAATGTCTGGAACAGATTAAATGGATTTACATTATTTTGTATGGGCCATATTGCTTCAGTTATGGTTTGTTTTGGTTATCAGGCACTTTAGAACAGATTTATGATGAAAACTGAGGTTCCACTGTACATTACTGGAGTAATATTTGATGAGCCAAAGAAAACTGGCTGCAGACATGAACTTTTTTAGAAGATTTCATCAGTTCACCACCCATAGCCTTTTAAGTTTCCCCATTTTCTGGCCTCAAATGACTAATCCCTGCTCTTTCATATACTTACACCAGAAGTCTGTTTAAGACGCATTAGGCCAGCTGCAGCAAATCTTTCTACCAGCGATTACCCAGGATTACACAAGCCACTCAAGGGAAACCGCTCAATGACTTGATTAGAATGGGATTATACTTCAGCTGTGATAATCACAATCAATAGTTAAAGACTGCAGTGTGCATCTCTCCCTCACGATCAGACCCCAACACTGCTATTGATTCCATTATGGACAGACTGTTGCACGTGGCTTCCAGTACAACCTGATCAATAACTAAAATTACTGTCTAGGTAGTAATTATTTGAGTAATGATTGGTATCCTGCAGGGGAGACTTTCTTATATCCCCCATTGTATTCTCTCATTGTAATTATGTACAGAATAGATTCATTGGTTCATTAAACCTTTGATTTTTTTTTACTACTTATGAAAACAGTGAAGATCAAGTTACTCAAATGCTAAGGCTAATGCATTTATACAACTAATACAACCATCAGTTAGCACTAACTTGCCTCAAACTGTGCTGACGTTTGTACTGTATGACATGCTGTAATCTAGAAAATTCAAGATGGCTCTTGTTTTTTTTTAATTACCCGATTTTCTCCTCAGTGTGTTTGGTAGTCAATGAATCCACCCATTTGTTGACTCTCCCCATCACTTGTAATGGCTATGACTCTAGGAGGGTGCAGACTAGCACAAGCCTCCTCTGATGCATGTGAAGTCAAGTTCTGCCTCTTTTCCAACTACTGCTGATACATCACCACCGGGCAGCCAACACGCTCGGAGGACAGAACAGGATCCCCAGTTTTGATAGATCAATCAGCTAGCAGAAGCCCGAGCCAGCCAACATTACTTAGTAGTGATGGGGAGTAGGGCTGGGAATCTTTGGGAATCGATCCAGAATCGATTCTTGGGGTCACAAATCAATTTTTTTCAGATTCTTTCAAATCCAAACGAAATACTTCACTGTTGCAATCTCTGCAAATCGCATGAGTTACGTCCAGCCCTTTCTTACCCGGGCCGGGTCGACGGTAAAATCCAAAGTGCTTTCAAAGACCGCGGCTTGGCTTGCATGCCTGTACATAGCCCACGCTGCTTCCTTGTTTTGCCTAGTACTACGGTGGCTGAGAAGGCACATCCGCACCCGCAAAAAAAAATTGATTTTTTGAAAACGAGAATCGGGAGAGTGTGCCATTTTCTCCGTCCAGAGAGAGCACAGCCAATTTTGCTCTCTCATGCCCTGGCTGCTGATGCCAACTTACAATCCTCAGATCATAGTGATAGCGCCTTAGTCCACTGAGCCACTCAGGGCCCCTGGCTCTAGGATAATTTGCATAAAGCTGATGGACTTCCATCATTCCCGATAATAGAGTTCCATCCACTCCAGATCACAGTACCATTACTCTAATGTCCAGAGCTGAGGGAGTTTAATTCTCTGTAGTTGCATGCTGACCTTAGGCTTAAGGGCAATTTATGCTATTTAGGCCACAAGTACAGCACAGCTATGACATAGATGTGTACCTTACACTATAGCCTGATTCAAACCTCCTGAGAAAACCTCTCCTAAGATTTTAAAACACGAGAAGCTGGCTGATACTCCGTTTCAAGTACTTATTGACAGTTTGAGAACTCTGTTCCAGAATGTTTCTGTCACGTTGCGTAGGGAGTGTGGAGGAGTCAGGATGCAGAGGTGGGATGCAAACAAAGCTTTATTAAGAAACTGAGGCTTACAAACAAAACATAAATGGGAAGACAACCCTAGTGCAGTAGATAATCACAAACCTATGCACATTTACAAAGACTTACTAACATTCACTAAAATTTATGAATGCTTAATGACTGATGAAGACTCTGAGACATGAAGAATCTTAAATAAACTTAATCAAAGGAGTATGAACAAGCAGGGCTGTGGGATGAGACGAGACAGGTGCTGAACATTAACCGGACAAGACAATGTGACGGGGGCGGGGACATGACGCGTGACGTTAATGTAAACAAAAAGCACATGGCGACAAGACACATGGACAGACAACACAGGACAAAACGTAAACAAAAACAGGTGACAACGACAACAGGTGACAACAAGGCAGGGGCAGGTGTTTGTTTCCCTTTTAGTTTTATTTATGTATTCATTTATTTATTTATATTATTGCCAGTGTCATTGCAGAGTGATGCAGACACACAAATGTACAGGTAATGCTCACAGCAGAGTAGACCACTTGCAGAGCCATTAATTCAATACAGACGCATAAACTCTATATGTAGCGTCCCAGTCTGATATATACATTACATGCTTTTTTATGCTTTTCTAGTCTGAATCTGGGTGCCAATTTTTCTTCACGAAGGGGTAGGCAGAAAGGAGGGGTTTATATAGGCCATGAATGAATGAGAGGTATGTGGTTCGCCTCCCAAACTTCTGTTATTACATAACATCATTTTTAGTTCCATTAGTCTTGTAGTAAACTTCAGGCACCAAAAATGTTACAGCTGAATGAGTGTCTAAAGGGCACATGTACATTAATTTCATCATTATTCTTGTACATTGGAACCTCGATTTTTGTCATTAATCCATTCTAAAGTGCCCGATAACCGAAACACATGATACCTGAAGCAATATGGCCCATAAGAAATAATGTAAATCCCTTTAATCTGTTCCAGACGCTATAAAATATGAACAAAAACACATTTTATATATAATAACTATAGTTTTACACACAGAACACAATGAGAAATAAACACAACAGACTAATGAAATGGATAAATGAACATTTACCATCACTCTTACAGGTTTACGCTCTGTTTTAGAGAGTGCTGGTGTGGTCCGGCTGGCAGACTTTACATCTGTTGTTTTACATCTGTAGATCTGTTCTTAGGGTTCTCAGCTGCTATTTGTTTTTGCACCTGTTTTCAGGTGGTAGTGCTGAACGCCGTCACTTTAGTGTGATGTGTTTTAGTTTGTTTTGAGCATTATCAATGAGAAACAAAGCCAGAAAGAAAGACAAATGTGTGGGTGACTGATGAATATGTGGGTGGATGTTTTAAAAAAAAATTAGAGATACCAACGAAAACCGGGTGAATGAACGATAACTGGGACACAATTTCCCAGCAAAATTGATAAAGATATGATAACCAGGGCAAATGATAACCTAGGTTCCACTGTATCTCTGAGTAATGTGTAGTAGATACTGAATAGATTTCCTTTTCTACTAGATTCATTCAACATTTCCATCACTCATCATTTTCTTCATTAATGCATTTGTCTCTCCATCACCGGCAGATCGTCCTGGTCTGACAAGCGTGGATCGAATCGAGCGCTGCCAGGAGGAGTTCCTGCTGGCCTTTGAACATTACATCAACTACCGCAAGCACAAGGTGGCACACTTCTGGCCCAAGCTGCTGATGAAGGTGACGGACCTGCGCATGATCGGAGCTTGCCACGCCAGCCGTTTCCTACACATGAAGGTGGAATGCCCCACTGAGCTCTTTCCCCCTCTTTTTCTGGAGGTGTTCGAGGACTGACAGAGCACCGGGCCATTGCCGAACGATCGGACCAGGCCCACCTACTATCACGCCCTTCCCTTCACACAACAGTGGCGCTTAACCACACCCCCTGCCCTCTGCGGACACGTTTAACGAACTCCCGTCACTACTGAGTGTCAGTTCATTCCATAGATGTAGAAGTAGCTCTTGGGCTTAGTTTCTGGACAGACCATTCCTTTTACAATGCGGGTACATGTGAATAGCGTTACTTTTTTGTTTTGTTTGTTTGGTTTTATTTTCTTCGTCAGTCTCTCTCTGTCCTATCTTTCTCTCTCTTTCTCTCTGTTTTGTAAATGTTTTTTTCTTTTCATTCACTTACTCTTGGTGTATTTTGGTTGCTGTACAGTTATTTTATGAGTGATTATATCTACCAGTCACTGTCATTGACTCGTCACTCGCTCAGTTGTATGATCTATGCATTTGTATCATGCAACATTCCTCGTTAAGTAGAAGTTGGTTCTGCGTGAAGCTTGTGAAAAAGAAAAAGAGCACAAGCCTACAAAGGAGGAGGTAAGCCTCTGTTCCTTAATGGTCTATAAAGTCTTCAAAAACTCTGAACTCCGACTAAGAAAATCATTCACATTTCCTATTTTTGCAGCGCGAACCCTACATTCATACACAAGTTTACACGTGCAAAGTTTAAAGAGTTCTCAAGCACTGTTCAGCAGCAGCGTTGAAGGATGTAACATGAGAGATGATGTCTGTTACTGTCTGTGTGACAGAACAGATCCTCGAACTTGGCGAATGTGAGATGCTGAAGCAGGTGAGAGCTTCTCCAGCCAGAGGAATCGGCTTCAGTTGAACAATGCCACTGTTTAGGTGCCAAAAAAGTGAGAATATTACAGTTGTGCTCGCTGGAACCGGGTCAGAACACAGTGAGCCGGGTTTTTTTTCTCCGTACCGTATCTGTCCATCCTCAGATCGCCCACCAGTGACTGTCTTTCCACTCTCATAGGAACTCTTACATGTTATACTGTGTCATATTTTGGCGAGATAGACAAAGGTGAAGTCTGCTCAGACTTTGATGGTGCTATGAGTTTGCCTGTTTATACCTCTGTCAGCTCAACCTCAGAAGCTTTTTGGGTAATACACATACACACACACACACACACACACACACATTTCCACACACACTGATCAATCATAATATTAGAACCATCTCCTTGTATCTACACTCATTTTCTGTTTTAGCTCCACTGAGCATACAGGAGCACGTTGTAGTTCTACAGTTACAGACTGTAGTTCATCTCTTTCTCTCTATACTTTATTATCCTCCTTTCACCTGTACTTCACTGATCACTGACCCACAGAGCAGATTTTTGGGTGATGGATCATTCTCAGCATTGCAGTGACACTGACGTGGTGGTGGTGTGTTAGAGCGTGTTGCACTAGAATAAGTGGATCAGACACAGCAGACCTGCTGGAGATTTTAAACACTGTGTCCACTCTTTTAGACACACCTACTGGCCCACCTTGTAGATGTAAAGTCAAAAACAGTAGCTGCACAGTTTGGTGATCACAGGATGCTCTGCACAGTTTGGTGATCACAGGATGCTGTGCACAGAACACCAGCATCTCTGCTGTGTCTGGACCTCTTATATAAGCACAGCACACACTAACACACCACCACCACATCCGTGTCACTGCAGTGCCGAGTATGATCCACACCCCAAATGACACCTGCTCTGTGGGGGTCCTGATCACTGAAGAATGAGTATAAACAGATGAACTACGGTAATTGTAGAACTACACAGTTCACCTGTGTGATCAGTGGAGCTGGACAATGAGTGTAAATATAAGGAGGTTGTAATGTTATGGCTAATTAGTATAGCACCTCAAAAAATTGAAACTGGATCTCAAATCTTACATCTAGTTGAAATATGCAAGAATATTACACGATTACTCAGATTTGTTATTGTTTTAAGTCATTTCATTGTCTAATTCAGGACCTGCAGTGTTTGTTCAAAAATCTGGATTATTCACCAAAACATTTCGCTCAATGAAGTGATTTAAAACAACGAAAAACTCCGAAAAGAACCGAAATAATCTCATCCTTCCAGCGATCTCAGAATGATATAAACCAGACTGGACTACTAAGATGAGACGTGGGGTTTTCTGCAGTAAAGCAAGGACAGTCCGCCGCTTTGTAACACAACGTGACCTCGAGGAGATGTTGAGATTTTTCACTTTCAGTTTGTCTCGTTTATTTTTGTGTTCGTTTCTGTTGCTTTTCATTTTGTTTTTCTTCTTTGCGACATCATCCTCCAAGATACTGTACTGCGAAACATTGTTCATGTCACATACCTCTGTCGTTCTGTAGATGATGATGATGATGATGACTGGTCATTTTGTTGATACAACAAACAACAACCACAACAGTTTGCCTCAAGCTCGCGTTTTCCTCTGTAAACTGATGCCTTTCATAAGCAATAGACTCACTCTGGAGGTTCATCTTATTTAGGACTACACACACACACGCACACACACACACACACAGACTCAGATTAAATGCACAGACAATCAGTGTGCAGAGAGAGAGAGAGAGAGAGAGAGAATATAAATGCATCTCCTGGTGCCCCAGTATATGCATTAAGGTTGGAGGTGATGCAGTCAGCATCTCTCTGAAGGTGAATAGTGATGCTTCAGGACAGAAAATGTTCCACTTTACTGATAATAAGGTGACTTAAACCGAAATACGCACTACAGAAAAGAAATATTTTACAGTATAAAGGAGGAAATTTTAAAAAAGGTTGTATATTTTCAGACTGCAGATATTTTTTACAGACGTCGTTTGCATATAAAGGACATTTTACCATTTTACACACTATGAAATAAAACTTGTTTCTCCAGTTTCTCACAAAGAATCACATTTCAGAAGAAATCTCTCACACGGGGGCATTCACAAACTCTTTCCAGTGTTACTTCCCACCATTCCGAAATTTTTTCAGAAGAGAGAGCCTTCTACGATCAGTTTGAGACACAAAATAATTCATACTGGGAGGTCTCGAGTCAAGCCCGCTGTAGAGAAATCCCGGCCTTTCCTCCTCTCAAAAGAGATTCAAAAGATCAGTCTCAGAGTTTTTGGTGTTTGTCCTCCGTGTCTTATTGTCTAGCCAACAACTTTTATTTGACATGATGTAGATCTCAGAGGTGTACAGTGAGCCTGTGTTCATTGGGTCATTGGGCTAAGCAGCCCTAAATTAGAGCTTTGGGTTTAACTCTCGTCAGCTCACAAACCCTTACACCCTACACCCCCTGCAGGCTGCCTTTGTCCTCATGTGGATGAGAGCAGGAGAGGGGTCGGACTGTGTTCTGAATGTGAATAGGTTCTTGAAAGGCTGAGTTTTTTGTTTTTTAACCAAATTTTTCCGTGTTGCACAAGGCTCCTGTGAGACAGTGAAGCCTAGGATTAAGTGTTGCAATTTGGGTACCCTGGAAGTAAAGAGAAGTTGCACTAAAGAAAATATTCCTGGATCTGAATGGTGATGATTGTAGAGTAATGGTGAAAGAACTGATGATGATGATGATGATGGTGATGTTTGTATTTAATATGAACTGGCTCTGAGAATAAAGGTGGTTTTGAGAAACACCTCGATTACGGACTTTATTTTTGTTTTATTTTGAGGCGTACATACATTTACACTCAGGGTGCGAATTATACAATGATAATTGGGGGGTCAAGTTTTTCTTCAGGGTGTAAATGGAAACCAATACAGCGCAGGTGTGTGCGTCCCTAAACTGAAGTCTTACAATCCTTACAGTGTCTTGCTTCCTTACTGTTATGACTATAGCACATAAATGATAAATCCATTACATCAGCTAATGTAGCACATATCACACAATAGCCTTTATAGTCAAATATTATACAGCAAAATAAACAGTTAATCCTGCAAAAACACACACAATGCTATTGGCTGCTATCTTTCATCAGCTTTCTTGTCATTAAAATTAAATTCATATTCTACAGGATCTCTCCCACAGGAATAATTTATTTAATTCTAAATAAATAGAAAATATAAATGTAACTGAAAATCCCTGTAGAGGCTTTTGTCCCATCTCATACACTTATTTTGAAACTGGGACTACAATTATAACTTTATATTAATCATTTAAATTATAACAATTAAATGTTAAGGGGAGATGTAGGAATGCATTTATATAGCGTATAGAGTATATACATATAGAGTAACTAATTCCTTACTAGCTCTACTGCAGCATATAAAGCTTTTAGCTTTTTGTTCACATTTCCCTTCCGCCTTAAAACACATTTCTGTTCCACCTTAACAGTTTCCCTGCATTAAAACAAATTTTATCTACGTTAAAACACAGTTCCCTTTTTAGACTGTAGTAGATGATAAAGTTTTTTAAGAGTTTTACACATTTCTGCTTAGATTGTGCAGAAATCACAAACAGTCCATATAAAACAGAACGTGGATTCCCATTTGAATGTTGTTTCCACCTTAAAAGCGCCAAGCATTTAAGGCGGAATGGTAAATTGGATTTAAGGTGGGATAGCAAAGTCATGCGAGTTATTTATGTAAGGAAAAGTGTGTTTAAAGTGCTTATTTAAGAAAGCTAAGTATATAGCAAGCTACTTACAGGTAATGCTGCAGCTTGAGCAGCTTGTGCACCTTAAGAAAGACGCAAGCCACCTGACCAATAACGAGCCAGGCAGGCAAAGAGGAATGGATATTAACATGGAATGGTATGATCCACTTTAGGGGGGCTTGAAATTACATCACAATATTCTTCCAGGCATAGATACTGCATTGTTTTTGTAGTATTTAACATTATATGTAAGAAGTATATTAAATGTTTTGACCCCCACAAACTATTGTTTTTACCCCTTTAGGGGGAGTTGAAGTCTTAATTAGGGGGGTCTGACCCCCCCCCCCCAATACCTCCCGTAATTCGCACCATGTTTACACTCTATGGTCACATTTTTTGGACATTAATTCTGATTTAGGAACTAAATGTTTAACATTTAATCAAATAGAGTCCACTTTATGCATGAATGACTCTTGCTGACATGGTAGCACAACCCCAAAAATGACAGACCAGTGCAATATCAGCAGCTTTGTAAATGGTCAAGATAAACTAAAATATCTACGCAATGTGCAAGCAACTGACATTTTATAAATATTACATACAAATATATTATACAGTGTAGCTTTGGTACTCAGACACTGACTTCCTTCTTAATTAATTCTTATTTACATAGACACCCAAAGTCCAAGTAGGACATTTAAGTAGAAGCATGCAGTGGTGATTTCCTCATCTCAAGCTAGGTATTGAAACAGTAGTGGTGGGTAAACCCCAACAAAAAATGTCAATGTTTCAATAATGTGCCTTGTCATGTGCCTTTGAGCATCAATTACAGCTTCACAACAATGTGAGATGCTGTTCACAAGTCAACTTATTGTCTGCTGAGGCATGGCATCCCACTCTTCTTAAAGGGCGATCCTCAGGTCATTGAGGTTCTGGGGTACAGAGTTATGAGTCTCTACATGGTGACTCAGCTGATCTCACAGGTTTTCTATGGAATTCAGGTCTGGAGAAAGTGCAGGACACTCCATTTAAGGTACCCCAGTCTCCAGCAGCAGTTCCCTAATAATGTCACCTAGAGCAATGGTGTGAGCTGGAGCATTGTCGTCCATGAAGATGAAATGAGGCCTGTGTTGTTCATGCAGAGGCACAATGACTGGATTAATGATGCTATTAGAGTAGTCTGGGCTTGTCACTGTACCATTCACACAGTATAGGCAGTTCTGTATTGACTAGACACACTAACACCACCACCAACAAAGGCTCGTCTGGTGACAACAGTGGCTGATGCATAGTGTCTCCTTCACGTCTGCAACATCATTGGCATCATTTCTGCTAAGTGAATCAAGATGTGCAAAAAGTACTGAAACACTGAACATGTGCAGTCAAAAGTTTACAGAGGGTCAACTTCCCCTTTAAAAATAAAAATAAATGGGAAAAAAATGTTATTTGTATATAAATATGATATTTATATAATAATATAAATACATGAAAAGATTGTTTATTATACAGGACTGTTGAGCCTTTTGATGACATCTGATGTGATCAGATGAGTGTCAGCAGTTTTGATAAAGTCCGAAATAATTAGAAATACATGACCATTCACTCTAGTGGCTGCTCTTCCCTGACCCATGAAATTAACTCGAACTGTTCCCAGACTTGTGCTTTTGGCTCTACAGTGTTTAGAGTCATGCGGTCATGTTTATTTGGAACTGATCTTAGTCTGCATTCCTGTTTCAGTGACCCATTTTCCTGCACAACAGTGGGAAAGTTCAGTTAACTGATGCACTGCTATCATCTTGTGGTGAGTCGCTGCAACTGCATTTCAGCAAAACAAAACCTGACCATTGAAGCAATTATAGAACAAATGTATACAGTGACCACTTTCTGATGACTCTGATGACACATTTCTGCAGAAGAAAGGACATCATTCCTCACAAAAAATATAAAATTAATTAGGTTTTAGTTGCAAAACTATATTTACCAACAATTACAATATAAAGATTAAATATTAAAATGAAGCTATTCTGTATGCTTCACTTTAGCTAACACAGATATAAGCAGTGGTGGAAAGTACTCAACTCTAGTACTTAAGTAAAAGTATTGATACTCATGGTCAAATCTTACTCAACTACAAGTAAAAGTTGCTCAGTCTTAAAAGTTAAAAGTTTAAATAAGTTAAAGTACTGAAGTACTTACGTTTGAAAATACTTAAGTATTCAAATGTACATGCATTTAAAAATACTCAAGTATTCAAAAGTGCAAATTATATTTTCTAATATCAGTACATTGCTGTATTGTTTTGAGAACTTTTACAGAAATGTATAACTTGCTGAAACTACCTGATGATGTATTGACATGTAGAACCCCTCTGCAAGAAAAAGTCGACACCACTTGTAAAACTTCAGCATATAAATGCAATAAAAAATAGGACAACTATTTTTGCTATCCCCCCCCCCCCAA
>BRDA01013322.1:108239-121177 GCA_036984385.1 Crenuchus spilurus | reverse complement strand
TTAAAGGATTTTATCCTGCACTGGTCTGTTTATGTGCAATAAATATCAAAAGTTATGTACAAACACCTTTCTGATCTACTCATTTCAACTGAATGTGAAAACTGCTTTTTCAAAAAAACACACACACTAGTGAACACACTAGGCTGTGAGAAGATGTGCCCAAAGCAGCAGGCAGCCCTATTCATGGCTCCCAGGGAGCAGTTGTGGGTTAGGTGCCTTGTTCAAGGGCACTTCAGTCATGACCTGCCTGGGGATCAAACCAGCAACCTTCCCTAAGATCCCTAACCACCAGGCCACGACTACTGACAATTGATCAATTGGAGTTTTAGAGCGTTGTATTGAAGTTTTAGAGTGGTGCATTGGAGTTTTAGAGCAGTGTATTGGAGTCTTAGAGCATTGTATTGGAGTCTTAGAGCAGTGTTTTGCAGTTTTAGAGTGGTGTATTGGAGTTCTAGAATGGTATATTGGAGTTTTAATTAAAATGGTACTGTATATTTAAGTTCTAGAATATATTTGAGTTTTATAATGATATATTTGACTTTTAGAGTGGTGTATTGTAGTTTTATAATGGCATATTGTAGTTTTAGAATGATATATTGGACTTTTAGAGTGGTGTATTTGAGGTTCGGGTGGTATATTGGAGTCTTAGAGTGATATATTGGAGTTTTAGAGCGATGTATTGGAGTTTTAGAGTGGTATATTATAGTTTTAGAGTGGTGTATTGGAGGTTCGAGTGGTATATTGGAGTCTTAGAGCGATATATTGGAGTTTTAGAGTGGTATATTACAGTTTTAGAGTGGTGTATTTGAGTTTTAAAGTGGTGTATTTGAGTTTTTTTTTAATATGTGCGAGATTTAGGACAATATATTGGAGTTTTAGAGCAATATATGTGAGTTTTAGTGTGATACATTGGTGTTTCAGAGCAATATATTGGAGTTTTAAAGCGGTGTATTGGAGTTTTAGAGAAGTGTATTGGAGTTTTAGAGTGATGTGTTGGAGGTTTGGGTGATATATTTGAGTTTAAGACCAGTGTATTGTAGTTTTGTGGCATATTATTGTTTTAGAGTGGTGTATTGGAGGTTCGGTGGTATATTGGAGTTTTAGAGCAATATATTGGAGTTTTAGAGTGGTATATTACAGTTTTGTAGTGGTGTAATTGAGTTTTAGAGCAATATATTGGAGTTTTAGAACAGTGTATTGGAGTTTTAGAGTGATGTGTTGGAGGTGCGGGTGATATATTAGAGTTTAAGACCAGTGTATTGTTGTGTTGTGGCATATTATTGTTTTAGAGTGGTGTATTGGAGTTTTAGAACAGTGTATTTGAGTTTTAGAGTGATATGTTGGAGTTTTGGATGCTATATTGGAGTTGTGTATTGTGTATTGTAGTTTTGTGGCATATTATTGTTTTAGAGTGGTGTGTTTGAATTTCTAACTGTGCAGATGTTTACTACACCTCTGTGTTTGTCCCACTTTACATGCAGAACATTGTTGCATTAATCACATCCTAAAACAAAGCTCAGTTTGTTACTGAATGTAAATGAGTTGCTCTTCCATCTGTTTATAAACTAATTAGCTAGTGTCCATATTTTTTTCTGTCCTTTTCTGAAAATAGCCTCAGGATCAGTATGGAGCCTTCTTTCATCTTTTAAGTCCAGCACCAGTCTGCAGATTTTTTATTATTTTGGACTGAATGAACTGAGTACATGGGAAGACAGATTATTGTTAATAAAGGGACAAACTGATAAAAAGAAAGAAGGGAAAAAATGCTGTGTATTTCATAGGTTATTACACCATTCTTTTCATTCATTTAAATGTATAATTACATAATGAATTATCGTTACAGTGAATTTTCATTCATTATTGATAGGTTTTAGTCATGCCTAATGAGTCATTGCCTTCAAAAAATTCCTCTCTCACTGTGAGACATTTGAAATTAATCAGAACCTTGACAATCAATCAACCAATCAATCAATCAATCAATCAATAAAGTGTTTGTTGAGTGAATCAGACACAGCAGAGCTGCTGGAGATTTTAAACACTGTGTCCACTCACTGTCCACTTTATTAGACACACCTACCTTGTTGGTCCACCTTGTAGATGTAAAGTCAGAGACAGTAGCTCATCTGTTGCTGCAGTTTGTGTGGGTCCTCTAGTCCTTCACTGATTCTCACATGATGCTGCCTGCTGACAGTCCCTTTTTAACAGTGATATTGAGGCTCAACAGCTCTGTTTTCTCTAATCTACTTGTACCAAAACACACACTAACACACCACCACCCAGTGGCGGTTTCTGTTATGGGTGATATGGGTAGCTGCCCAGGGCGGCGCAAGGTCAGGTGCAGCACGAGAATGGCATGCCCTGCCCCCGAGAGGTTCTGTGAAGCGCCCTTGTGATCATTGCATTTATTAGAGCAAGCTGATGTTTGTCCCGAGGTGGGGAATGGTGCTGGATGTTTGAGTTGGTGGGATTATTCACCCAGGGCGCCAAACGGGCTAAGACCGCGACTGGCACCACCACATCCACCACAAATAATAGACGCTAAGTGGTGGTCCTAACAATTGAAGGACAGAGTGAAATAGATGGACTGTGGTCTGTAGAACTGCAAAGTGCACCTATATTGTCAGTGGAGATTAAATAAAAAAAAATGCATCACAACTTTTTGTTTATTTTAATATTGATCATTCATTCATTCATTCATTCATTATCACACCCGCTTATTCCTTATCAGGGTCGCGGTTAGTCCCCTTCCCCCTCACTGGGCTAATATTGATCAGTATCATTCAAATTAAAAAAAATCTGAATCTCAAATTATCATTTCATTTAGAATTTAAATAAATTACTATTAAAACAGTATCAACAATACAACAAAATGTATAAAGAATACAACATATATGACAGTTTACTTTATTAAATAAAAAAATAAAAAAATTAATACAGTTATCAACACAAATGACGTTTTTCATAGTTTTCTAATTGGGAGAAATGCACTAGTTAAGGAAATCAGTGTAATGTTTTGATCTTGAGTGAATCCTCAGAGATAAACATTTCTGGTTGTTTTTTGCTTAAAGAGTCACTTTTTGTTCATTTCCCGGCAAAGCTGAGGAAAGTCCCAGAGTCTTCAGTCAGAAAGCTGTCACAACCTAGGCCATTTTTTATCTCAGGTGAAGATATAGCATAGAGAAAAGTCAGGCGGTTTTAACTTAACCTCCATCTCGCAGATGGATCGGCCCAGCTGGACTCTAAGCTATTATTTGTACTGTACATAAATCAGACAGCCGGCTCTGAGCTTTCAGACAGAGGCTTAAATATGCGCTCGCTCTGCAGGGAGCTTTATTATTGACTTCATAACCATGCCATCTTCTGCAGGAACCTCAGGAACCTGAATGGTGCTCACTGCAGTCATACATCCAGAAATGTGAATATTTTTTAGCATAATTTTATTCAAAATAGTCACATTTTACATTCATTACATGTAAAGTAACATTTTTGTTGTTTTATGTTGGACAGTATGACTTAAAGCTCGTGAAAGTCAGAAATCTAGAATCTCAAATGATTAGAATATTTCATTGTGAGTTTGGGTAAATGACTATTAAACAGTATAAATACTGTGTGTCTCTCAGAGCTACAGCTGCCACATTACTAATATCAACACTCCTGAACCAGAGACAACATCAAAAGTGTCTTACCTGAACTAAAGAGAACAAGATCTGGATTGTTACTCAGTAGTCCAAAGTCATCTTTTCAGATTAAAGTTAGTTTTGTATTTCATTTGTAAATCAAGCTCCTAGAGTCTGGAGGAAGAGTGTAGAAACACAGAAGGTGTCTGAAGTCCAGTGTGCAGTTTCTGTGATTGTTTGTGGTGTTCCTGTCATCTGGTGTTGTTTGTCCACTGTGTTTTATCAAGTCCAATGTCAAAACAGTCATCTAACCGGAGATTTTAGAGCACTTCATGCTTCCATGTGCTTACTTTCCATAAATATTTATCCAACAGGACTACTAACTACTAACAAATGGGTTGCTGGCCACATTATTACTGTGCTATAAGCCATATTGATCAACATTAACCCCCTGGAGTCTGAGGGTATTTCAGACACTCTGATGTAGTCTGACATGGCTTGACTTTTTCATGCTTCCATCTGCTGACTAGCTTTATTGAGATGTCCGTTTCCTTTTCCAACAGCTGTCCTCAGTGCCAACACTACTACTGACTATGGTTGATTGACCGTCAACTCATGAGGAATAAGCCACACTGATCAATATTAAAACAGAAAAAGACTGAAATATGTCACTTTACATGTAAAAAATATAGAATATATTACCAAATAAGAAAATTTATTTTTTTCCACAATAATCTGCTTTAAAAATACATTCTAGTAGCATGTATATGTTGTTTTAATGCTGTAGAGCAATGGACCAAAAGTAGACTAACATTCACCTCTTATTACAATAAAATTAAACTTAAAATTACTACAACAGGTCTTGCATTTCATCATTCTATCAGGTTCTTTATATAAGCATTGTGTTTACTGAAGAAGTCTATAAGAACACTCATTTCAAGAATGTACTACAGTCTTAGCAAGAATAATTCTACATAGAACCAAAAAATGCTTCATTAACTTGTAACAACAAATGGTCTTTGAGCAACATTATAAAACTTGTTCTCCATCATAGAAAATAACCTTTTTATCATGCACGTGTTGTCATGGTTCTATATAATGAGTATCTACCAAAACCTGTTGAAGAACCCTCCTTTTAAGAGTTCACTAAACTGTTTTAGCAAACATTATTTCTCCATAGAACCAAGAAAAGCTTTGTGAAAAGTACATTCAGATAGTTCTTTAAGTTGTTATGGCTCTACATGTTATTGGTGCCTTGTAGAGAACCTTTTTTATTAATGTTCTATTCCATTATCAAAAAATGGTTCTATATAGGATCAAAAAGCTTTAGACTTGAGGCAATAGTTGACTTTTAATACTATTAAAAGCATTTTCAACACAGTTCTTTGAAGAGTCAAATAAAACCAGCTCTCGATCACAGAGAATAAGCCTACCAAAACTATAACAGAACCCTCAACAGTCTTAACCCTGTTCACAACAGGTTCTCACAGGAGAGTTTATTAGGCATGCAAATGGTTCTTTGAATTGTGATGGTTCTATATAACAGTAAGTTTACTAATATAAAAATATTTCATTGGTACAGAAGTATAACATTATATAGAAGTTCATTAAAAGTGTTCCTGTTGCATTTTTTTACATCCATTAAAAGGTTCTTTAGGAAATCTTCTTCTTCCACATTTCCTCATCTATCATTGTCATCATCATCAGCAGCAGCAGCAGCAACTTCATCAGCAACATCATCATCATCTTCTCCATCTTCTTCTACCTCTTCTTCTTCTTCTTCTTCTTCTTGTCCTCTTTCTCCTCCTTCAACTCATTCTAATTATTCTACTTTCTTGTTCCTTCATCACCATCACCATCATCATCTTCTATTTCTTCCTTTAAATCTCTTCCTCTTCTGCTCTTTTTTCTCATGATCTGTCATCATCTCATTATCATCTTTTTTCTTGCTGTCCTCCTCCTTCTCCAACTTCTTCTTCTTCTCCTTCTCATATTCTTTCTCCATCATAGTATTGCTGTATTGGCTATTGAGAACATTATTCTCTCTCTCTCTCTCTCTCTCTCTCTCTCTCTTTCTCTCTCCCAGGATGTCCACAGAGTCCGATGAGTAAGGCCACTCTGACTCTGATCACAGTGAGCACATGTGTGTTGGCAGTTGTTTATGGCTCTCAGACCACCTGCCCGCTCACCGTTAAAGTCACCCTGCACGTCCCTGAACATTTCATCGCTGATGGTAAGACTTCAGATTTCAGTAGTGTTTCAATCTTCCCCACGTCATCGGTCAAGTCTTTATTTAGGAGAACTTGCTTCAGTGTGAAGTTCAGTGCAGAAGTTCTGTATGTATAACCTGACTGAAGAGAAACAGCGAAAATCAAACTAAATGTCCACAAACTTTTGCCATTTGTTGTATTTTATTTTGTTAAACTAGATCACACAGCAAGCTGTAAAGTTTGGCTTCTATTGAATTTCACCTCTCAGAAAATCTCTCAAAATTAGTGGAAACTTCCTTTCCAAGCACGTCGGCACTGGGGAGCATACAGCATAAGCTGCTGCATATTCTCCACTGATGGTTTGGGGTCGTCTCCTCCATCTGTCGAGCTTTTAAGTTGTCTTTTCTATCCATTAAAGCTCTGATATCCAGTCCAAAAATACTCCCACAACCCACAGCGCCGTCATTTTGTGAATTTCTCTGACGACGTGACAAAATTAAGAAGTCTGTCAAGTGAAAAGCAGGCAAGATGTCAAAGCAGATCTCAGAAATGAAACAAGACTGCTCCATTTTAAGGGCCAGTGTAAAGGAAAGCTGCAATAAGATGTGCTTTTCAATATTTTGAAACTTTGCAGAATATACTTTCATCCTCCAAACAGTCCGTATAATAAAGCAGTTATTAAAACAGTCTGCTCAGTATTTAGTAAAACAAAAATATTAAAATGTACACAAATAGATATATGGAGCCCTACCCATTGACCCTACAGCAGCCCACTGAGCCTTCATCAATAGAACTCCACCCATTGAGTCTGCAACATTTTCCTCTGCCCATTAAGCCTACAGCAGTTTAGCTCTGAGCATTGAGTCTACAACAGTTTAGCTTTGCCCATTAAGCCTATAACAGTTTAGCTCCACCCATTGAGCCTACAGCAGTTTAGCTCCACCCATTGAGTCTACAGCAATTTAGCTCCACCCTACAGCAGTTTTGCTCCATCCTTTAAACCTACAGTAATTTAGCCCCTCTCATTCAACCCATAGCAGTTTAGCTTACAACTGTTTAGCCTTGCCCACTCAACCTAGTGTCATCCATTCAGCATACAGCATTTTAACTCCACACATTCTGCCAGCATCAGTTTAGCCCCTCCTATTCAACTTACAGCAGTTTAGCCCCACCTATAAATATAATTAACTTGCTTAATATATTTAAGATGCATTTATATGTTGTTTATGGTAAATAAAATATACCTGGATTTCAGGGAATAAAACAAAATTAAATGTCAAAATATGGTCCCTTTAAGAACATACAGTTCTCTGCTAACAGTACAGGGAGCTTCCTGCCAGCATCATCTCCTCCATCATCACTCCTGAGCAGTCTGGGAAACAGATGGAGGAGAAAAGCTCTTCACCCTGCCTCTCAGGCAGCATTTAGAGAGTGTCTAAGGGTCCCCAATATTGTGCCAGAAGACCTCTGCGAGTCCACCTCACAGCACATACTCACTTACACACATGTGCAGAGGTTGACTTTATCAAGCAGAGGGGTTTACAGGAGGTTAAGGGGGATTGGGTTGGCGTGCCAAGGCTGTCAGGCCATAGGTGAGAGCAGCAAGCTGGAAAAAAGGGAAAATGATGGCTTTTAAACTGCTGCTTGTTTGTAGAACACATTATAAACCTGCCCCGCTGCTCGTGACCTTTATATTGCGCTAGGAAAACAGTGCCGGCTTTGCATGAGGATGCATGAAGAGTATAAACATCTGTGGCTTATGGTTAGTGCTGCTGTAGTTTAAAAGACACCTATATTTGAATACAAATTATTACATCCATTATCCAGTCAGCCTGTAATTAATTGATTGTTTTTGTGATGTTACAAAATGCATTGACATATGCTTATTTGTTAACTAGTTGCATGTTTAATTAAGGTGGTAGTAACTTCAGGCTCCTGCAGATGGTGTTGCGTTATGATGATCAGGCTATAAATAACTGTGGGGTGTGTATCAGGATTTGTAGATTGAGAAGAGGTGGTACAGTGCAGTGAATGTTTGGTTCAGTGTGTGATAAATTAGAAGTGTATCAGTCTGGACTGCTTCTTGAAGGAGACATAAAACAAGAAAACATTGATATCATTTACATACAACACTAATCAGTAGTGTAGGGATCAACAATTACACTGAATATTCTTCATGACAGCACATGCTTTTAATTATAATGATTATTAGAGCTTATTTAGATTGTTTATATATTAATATCCACAATTCTATTGATTGATAGTGTTTATTGAGGTTGATTATAGGCTAATATCTCTTATTCTGCTGATTATTGTGTTTTTTTGAAGTTGTTTATAGTCTAATAACTTGTAAACTAGTGATGCATACTGTAGAGTATTTTGGACTACTATCTCCTATTCTAGTGTTTTCATGATATTTCTATTTCTATACATGGACATTACATTTAAGAGAAGAGGACACCTTTTCAGATTAATTGACCACTCCCAAGTCACCTTTGCTATAATCTAGCTCACATTATACACATCTGTGTTTACATGAACTGCATCCTCTTGTGCTAAAGACTTTCACACCTTCTCCATCTAATTTTCACTTCCTTTAAGCCAGGAGGTGAAGTTGAAGATGAGGTGATAATGCTGGGTTTTAGAACAATATTCCAGTGCATACCATTACAGTCACATCAGAACCTCATGTCTGGGCTGACCATGCGAGCTGCTGTTTACACTGTGAGAACATTTCGCTATTGATTGCACTAATAGTAGTGATCCAAACATTCTGTGTGACTGCATCACAGTTTGATTTCTAATGCTTATATGTGAAACCAGAGAGAGAGAGAGAGAGACAGAGAGAGAGAGAGAGAGAGAGAGAGAGAGAGAGAGAGAGAGAGAGAGAGAGAGAGAGATTGTGAGCAGGGGTTTGAGGGGGATTATGGAGGTTTAATTAAAGCCTCCTTATCTTTAGACCGTCCATGCTTGGGTGGAGCAGGTACTTACATCCTGAACAGGGAGGTGAGCTGCCCATGGCTCACTGGAAATGTGATTTCTCACAGTTTCTCCACTTATTCCAAATGTAGCTGATGAGCTCAAACTTCTCTGTTGCCCTAAATTTACTAATTCTATCTTTGCACCAGAGCTAGGATGCTAATGTAGCTAACAAGTAACTCAGCAGGCACATGACATTATTAGATATTATTCTGACATAATTTTTTTGTCATATGACATCATGATCAACAGTCAACCACAAATGAACGTCTACTGACCTGGTGGCCTGCTGGGAAGTAATCTATGTACAACCTCAGTTTTAAAAAAGTTGGGACTTTGTGTAAAATATACCTATATTTTATTCACAATAGAACATATAGCAAATGAGGAAGAACTATTAAGACATTTAAAATTTGATGGCACCAATGCATCTAAAAAAAAAGTTGGAACAGAGTCATGACTGCCACTGTGTAGCATACCCTCTTCTTTGAACATTAGTCTGTAACCATCTGGGAAGAGAGGAGGCCAATTGCTGGAGTTTTGGGAGAGGAATGTTGTCCCATTCTTGTCTAGCTTCTCAAGAGTCCTGCATCTTCTGTGCCAAATGTGGTCTGGACAGCAGACAGGCCAGTTCAGCACCCTGAATCAACTTCTGTACAGCTATGCTGTTGTGATGGATGCAGTATGTGGTTTAGCAATGTCTTGTAAGACCTTGCCTGAAAGCAGTCTCTCCCAGCAGGAGAACCAACTCCAGAGGGTTAAGGAATCTGTCAGCCTGGGGGGGTGAAACTGTTAGAAAGTCTGGCAGTGAGGGTCCAAATGCTGTGATATCTTTTTCCAGAGGGCAGCAGCGTGAATGGATGTGATGGGTGTTTCACAATGCTGAGAGCTTTACAGATGCAGTGCTTTTTGTAAATGTCTGTGAAGGATGGGAGATAGACCCCAATGATCTTCTCAGTCATTCTCACTATATACTGGAAAGCTTTGCAATCAGAAACAGAGCAAATCCCAAACCAGACTGTAACATGGCTGCTCAGGATGGATTATATGGTTCCACTGTAAAGGGTGGTGAGGATAGAGGGTGGCAGGTGAGCTTTCTTTAGTCTTCTCAGAAAGTAGAGATGCTGGCTTTATTTCCTATGGAGCTGGTGTTCATGGACCAGATAAGGTTCTCCTCCAGCTGAACACCAAGGTATTTGGTGCTCGTGACAGTCTCTATGATGGATTTAGTCATGTTCAGTGGAGTGTGGTCTCTTTTCAATCAAGTCAGTAACCATCTCCTTAGTTTAGTCAACCTTCAGAGACAGGTTATTAACATTGCACCAGTTCATCGCTCACACGGATGAGACCCACCACACCCATGTCATCTGCAAAATTGACAATGTGATTTGAGCTGTGTATTGCTGCACACTCATGAGTCATTAGGGTGAACAGCAGTGGACTGAGCATGCAGCCCTGAAGGGCTCCAGTGATCTGTGTGATGGTGCTGGAGGTGTTTGTGCTGATATGGACTCCCAGTCAGGAAGTCCAGGACCCAGTTACAGAGAGAGGTAGACATCAGGCTTAGCTTTTTGATCAGGTGCTGAGGAATGATGGAGTTAAATGCCACGCTAAAATCTGTGCACAGCATTCTGATGTATGTGTCTTTTTTGTCCAGGTGAGTGAGTTGAAGGTGAATGGTGGTGGCTATGTTGTCTGTAGAACAGTTGGAACAATACACAAACTGCAGTGGATTTATTGAGGGTGACAGCAGGGTTTTGATGTGCCTCATGATGAGACTCTCAAAGCAGTTCATGATGATGGGCATGATTGCAATGGGATAGTAGTCATTGAGACACTGATGACTTATTTGGCATTGGCACGATGGTGGTAACCTTGAAGCATGTTTGAACGATGGAGCTACCCAGAGAGATGTTGAAGACGTCTGCCAGTTGGTCTGCACATTCTCAGAGCACACTGCCAGGGAATATGTCGAGTCTTATAACTGTCCCTCTCCTCTTGAGTTTCAAAGTGGGGGATGACTAACTTTTTCACAAGCATGGTTTATTGTTTCCTTGATAGTCACAGATTTTCACATCTGACTCAAACAGATGCTAACAGAAGAGAGCTAAACTGCGATATGTGGGAGCCAAAAGCAGTCTGCTCACCTTCCCATCAGAATACAAAATCAATACTATCAATTAGCTACTGGTCAGTATTGCACATAGAGTGTAATGAATTGGAAAGTGAAAGAGGTGATCGAAGCATATCAGAGAGGCAGTTAGCCGAGCACAAGGCCGTGGGAAGTTAGATAAAGTCTAGTGTGAATTATGTAGTCCTTGGGGTCAGTTTTACATTGGAAATCTATTGTAGTCCAAGATAAGGGTTAACATCTCAATAAGTGGCGCTTATTGTGTTCTCAACTGACAGTTAAGATCTTTCCTGCCTCTATATTCCAGAAACTTCTTGTTTTTTTATTATTATTATTATTATTATTATTATTATTATTATTTGGAAATTATAAATATATAAATATATACCTTTATATTAAATAAAGATGTTGTTCATATTGAACCATTGTGATCAAATCATGTATATTATTGATTGATTATGTATTGCATATTATATGTTATTAATTTTTAATAAAGTGAGATCATTAAAGCTATACTTGTGTGTGTGTGTGTGTGTGTTTGTGTCTGTGTAGGTAGCAGCTTTGTGGTCAGTATTGGCAGTTATCTGGATGTGTCAAACTGGCTCAACCCAGCGAAGCTGACCCTGTACTACCAGAACAACTCGTCCTCTCAGTGGGTCAGAGATTACTGTGGTCAGCGCACCATTGAGCCCTGTGAGCAACTGTGTGACCAGGACACCGGTTAGTAAAACACGCGCACACACACACACACACACACACACACACACACACACACACACACATGTATATGTCAGTGTGCAAGAAGCACAATACGTTGAAAGACAGAAGAATCCACAAAACAAGACTTTATTAACAAAAAGCAAACTAAACAGACTGTGGCTAAACAAACATGACTCTTTAGACATTTCACAATATGGTTGACGTCCATTTATAACAATGTTAACATGCAATGACAGACGAGGACTAGGACACAGAGGGAAGACTTTATAGAGACAATGATTAACATGAATTGGGTCGGCAGGGCTAGGATCAGACAAGGCACAGGTGCTTACATTAAGACATGACATGATGTGGCTGGGGGTGGAGCCAACACACAGACAAGACATGTGCAAAACGTAAACACAAGCAAATGGCAACAGGCACGTGGTGAAACTTCAACACATACTGTACAGAACACGTGGACCAAGACAGTGACCGACAAGACAGAGGCGGGGCCCGAGATGAGGCAGGAAGGTCACAATTTATACAGTATATAAAGTAGTTCCCTTGATACATCATTAAAACATTAGTTTTCTCTGAATAACATTTAGGCCCCAATAATTGTTTACAATATTGATATAATATCATGTTATGATACAGCCCTATGCTCCACCCAGAGTCTAAGGAATAATAATAATAAATATCATGTTACGATATTATTTCAAGTTTTCATTTGAAATAAGCTTTGAATACATATTGAGTTTCCATCCTGCAGAAGAGTGCTCTCTTGTGGTGTAAAACGGAATTGTGATGTGTACTTAGATAATGTCCCTTCAGTGCTGTGCAGCCTGAAATAAACAGTTTCTGGGACTAAAAATCTAAATGTTAAGTACATTATAAGCATTATTTTTTACATTATTTTAAGTCTGAAATTGATATGGATTGATCAGAAGTTGCTATATGTATTGTTTATTTGAAAACTGTTTACAAAACATTCAAGATGACATTCAAATCAATGTTTTTGATCACAAAAGTAAGAGAACTATTTATAGAACTCAGAAAACTCAGAACATGAATATTTTTAAGTGCATGAATGAATGAATACAACTCATGTAATAGGAAATTATGAACTGCAAACTGATTTTTTTTTCCTTTCAATTATTTATTTATTTTTATTTTAAAGGATAATGTACTCAACATAAGTAAGTAAGTACGTGAATTTTTATAAGTACAAGACTCAAAAGACTCAAGATATTTATCAAGAGAATGAAAACACTAGTTTTTGTAACTAAACTTACAGTA